>JAAGAY010132766.1:0-24148 GCA_011801015.1 Ardeotis arabs | reverse complement strand
GCCAGAACTACTAAGTAAGTCTATCTTTAGCTTGACTTAATCTAATAAAATGTCAAATGATTCATTTTGTGCTGCTTCGCCTTCTAATCTAGACAGAGGACGTCTTAGTGTCTGTGTTACACTAGGTACAGATATTTTATGTTATTTAGATTTGGTTAGTTTACTTAACTTGAGAAGTGAAGAGCTAGCCCTAAAAGATTTCTACTGGAGCCTGAAAAAATCATTAAGAGGAGTATCTGTCTTGTATCAGTAAGCAAGCTACAACAAGTTAAATCAGATTATTAAGGCCTTGACAGGTGATTGCATTGGGAACATCTCCAAAGTGTTATCTGGACTTCAGAGAACTTTTAGGTTTTTGTTGTTATTTTTAAAATAATTTCTAGAGACGTGGTGCCCTGGAATGAATATGAAATGATCTGCAGTTGCAGGTGAGACTACTGGATATTCCAGTGCATAATTATAGAATGATAACTCTTTTGTTCCATTTTACTGAATTGCTACTCCCTAAGGTTAAAAAAAAAAAAAAATTAAAAAAAAATACACCGAAACAGATACTCCTTTCAACTTGTGTCACTGGGGTTTTCCCCCCCCACCAGCTGTCTGCAGGGATGCTCTCTCCTTCTATCACAGTATACCTTTGATGTGGCTGCACAGTATCTTGTCTCTCCTGACACGTGTGTATGTATTTCTCCCACAGTGGATTTACCACATTTCATGTAGGTGAGGAATATGCAAGTACTGTAGACAACACCATGAAAATTAATGTAGCAGTTACTTTAGCTAAGTCTATGGAGAATTTTTTCCTTAAAAGTTATAACTGCTTCTGGTGTCTGCTGCAGCTGCCCCTCTTGTATCCCTGTAAGCATATCCATGCAAAAAACCCCAAAGCTATGCTTAAAATCCTTTTTTTCTCCACAAACTGGAGTTCCACTGGAATGAAAAAAGTGTGTCTGGAAGAAAATACTCCATCTGGATGAAAGACTTTGTGCCTGAGTCAGTAATCCAAAGTCTCAAGTTACTGAGTTGAGCAATAACTTAAAGCCCTTGTACTTGTAGGTACATAGGCCAGCATAAAAAAATTGTAACGTAAGTTGCTAGAATCTCTATCCCACAAACTTATAAATGAGGAAATAATTAATTCTCTCACTACCCTACACTATGTTTTATTCCAGTCAACTCTCAACATTATTGCCACTTTGCAGCCTTGGTATTTAAAATACAGAGAACGTTATATTGTTGATCATTCTACAAAGGGTGAGATGTTGGCACATCAGTTATTTTTTTTGTCTGTACTTTGACGTGTAAAATGTGACACTGAATTTGATAATGTCAGGCTCCATTCACAGAGGTTTAAAGTGGCAGAGATGCTTTCGTCATTTCCTGTTGATGACTTCAGAACTTTTGGCACAAACCTCAGAATATTCCAGTGTGTAAAAACAAAACAACAAATGAACGTCAAAACCAAACAATCAAAACCAAACAAGCCCCTCAATCGCCACTTTTCCATAACTCAATTCTAAAGCTTTGCTAGTGCATTTGTTACTTAAAACTTTGTAGAAATATTCCTCTAGATGCAGGTATCCCGCAAGAGCAATTTTTTACCCTTAATTAAACTTTGGCAAATCTTAAATTTTTACTGTAAACATGTAAAAATTAGCTTTAGCCTAACTTTTTCTGCTGCATCTTAATTATAGACATCTCTGCCAGCCATACATAAAGTAGGTATGCACAGTTTAATGTTTCATTTTTTATTTTATCCGCTTGGTAAAATGAGTGATTTTTGGCACTGTGGTGGTCTTTACGGAGAGGGGAGGGAGCAAGGGAGGAAGAGGAGCACTAACCAGGGCTTTTTCTGCTGTGCTTGGGAGAGGGCTTGGTATCCCGAGAGCTCCTGAACATAACTTTTGACTTGCTTCATTTCTGTTAATCTGTCCCACTAGTAAGGATTAAAATTGCCAACATCACAATGTGACACTCCTCCTTAATTATGCCAGGTTTCTAGGCTTTCTTAGCTATTCCACAGTAATGTTCTTGTAGTTTACATGAAAAACTAATCTTGTCGAATAAGAAGTGCACTTTTTTTTTTAAGCTGGTATTCTAACCTTTTAGGGTTAAACTGTGCAATTACACAGTGATACATTGTAAAATAATGGTTGCAAATTATTATTAGCTCCATTGCTGATCTTTACTCATTATATAGAGAATAGATTTTTTTGTGCAAGAAATAATAGCATTTTCTTCTCAAAGTTAAACCTGAGTATTTTTTTACTGGTTCTGATAGATTTCCTAAGCAGTACAGTGTAGTACAGTATGTCTCGCTTCCGTTTCTTCATCCACCAAGATATAGAACGAGTGCTATATGATCACGTCCTAGTGCTACATTCAGTGAGAGATTCTGCTTCAGTATTAAAGCAATTTAAATGTAAATTGAGAGAGGTACGTCATCTCATGAAAGACTTTTGTGTGTTAAATACGTGGTTCCTAAGTGAGTGTTAGAAGTAGGATGTTTAAAAAATACTTGGCTGATCCCATTTGTACAATATCTTAACATTCATTATATATTTCTAGCAACCACCACAGCAGTATTTCAAAGGAGGAGCTCCTTCTAAAATCCTATTAAGCCATTACAATTATCCTTGTTCAAACTCACTTCTGTGATGATGCCCATGGAAAGATCAATAGTAATTGGGCAGCTGATACAACTACTCACAAAAATCTCGCTGTTACCTTACTCTACCCATGTCTTTCTGTATCCACCCTTTTTTCATCTTGTACTCAGTCTTCAAGCTCCTGTGAGAGTGGCTGTCTCTCTATTAAATATTTATAGAGCTATGATATCAAAGTGTTGCTTTTAGCAGTGTTGCTAATAGGCCCATAGAAGTTTTACTGTTCATTGCCAAAGTAGTGAAGTGTGATGCATTTATAAGAATCTTTCCTTAGGCTTTAAGGTGGGTTGTGTCACCAGGATTTTGGGTTTTTGTTCAAGCTGGAACTTTCATATTTGTGTTATAATTTTTTTATATTTTTATATTTATGTATATATATATTAAAAGGTTATATTTGTGGTTATGATAAATGTTATGAGGTTGTGGTAAAGGCTGCGATATAGCCCTTATGTTACCACAGAACTTAAAAATTTAGTGAATAAGTCTGCCTACCAAAAAAATATCTTGCCTTTGTCCTGTAAAATTCTATTCAAGTCTAATTTTTATTCAGATAAAATACTTGAAAGTTGTAATTTTTGTCCCACTGTGATGTTTTTGTAATAGGACACATTAAAAAATAGCCTGAGGATTTTAAATGCTGGATTTATACAAAGAGCAAAGCAAGGCCAGTGACATTGACACTGCACACCACCAACGCTGAAGCTGCTTCAGCAACCCCCGTGTCTGGCCCACAGGAGCTCTCCGGGTCCCTGAGGTTGTGGACTGGATGGACCTTCCAGGCCCCTTCCCTGCCACCCGTTTCCCTTCTTTCAGGAGGAAATATATGTATTGCATGCCCTTCATCTTCAAAAGCATGAAAAGAGAGGTTGAAAGAGCAAACCAAGTTTCCTTTCTCTGAATTGGCCTTGTTAGCTTGCTGTCATCTGAGAACACGTAACAGGTTAGAAGCTCTTAATGGAAAAAAACAACACAAAAAGAAGGCACACTGGGCCCCTTTCAGCTGTTTTCAGATCCAGAAGTTTGTTGCATCAGTTCATATTTTGTCCTTTTTCTCCTTCAGTTAAGTAGAGGCTTCTTTGGCCACGGATATAGTTGGTCTGTTAACTGAAATGTGAACTGAAGACTGCAAATGGGCAGATCTTGAATATTTTACAGCAGGGCACTCACGAACCACGGCAGCTTGACAGAGGCAGCAACTGTCACATCTTGGTTTCTTCTGGACTTCCAGACTTGCTGGGAGCCAACTGTTACAGCCAGGGTACAGAGGTAGCTTCTCCCTTGTCTTTCTGTATTCCTGCTGGCGTGTTTAATGGCTAATTCAGAAAAGAAAACTACAGCATGGCCCACCAAATTTCCAAAGCATACAAGGGTAATGCCAGTCATAGTGTTGAAGATGAAAGACCTTGTGGATATTGTATGAAGGTGAAAGGCATCAGTAAAGTTTATTGTTTTGTGTATTTTATGTAGGGAATTGTCTTCTGGCTTTGTTTTGACCCTGTCACTTCTCTCCTTGCATTCTTCCAGAGGTTGGTTTCTTGCTATCACATCAAATATAAGCTGTTTGCCTTCACCTGAAGGGCTTTCATGGACTATCCCCATTCTGTCATCTTTCATTTTATGTTGATAATGTGATGATTGTAGTTACATTAGCCACTTGCTAAATTTTCAACACCTCTGTGCTGATTCTTGGTTTTGTGGGGGGTTTCACTTGTGTCTGTTCAAAGCCACATCATTACTCTGTTTCATAATTCTTAAAATTCTCCCTTTCCTTTGATGGAGAATCTTTTCATTTGGGGAGTGGTCCTGTTATGCGGACAAGTATTTTACTTTTTTATTTCATTCACCTTTCTATAGCATGTCTATATCATATATTACACTTTATTGTGCACAGAGGCCATAAACTTTTTCAATGGAAGCAAATGTCACTGTTTTGTTCAGTGACTTATGTGGTGCCCGCTGCATATTCCTGAAATTCCTGTATTTTATTATAATGTACATAATAGGTCAAGCAATGTGTCTACATCTTTTATATTATTAGTTGTTGAAGAGTGTGCTACCGTTTAATCTATCCGTACTCTATCAAAAATAAGTAATATTTGTTTGGTGTGCAATAGAATTCATGACATTTACATTTTTTGCCTGTACTGCAATAACTTGGGCTTTTTAATTTTGAGAGCCACCCTACACAGACCCTCAGTTCTCCCATGCATTTCCAGACCCCTGTCTAAATCCTCTTCAACATCTATGGAGTACCACTCTGCACCAGATTCCTCTCAGATTGCCTGAGGGCACCATCTTACCTCCTTATACTCTCAACACCTTCTCTCTGTTTAATATTCCAGTTTGGGGAAAGAGGCAGCATGTTCTGCACCTGACGCAAGTTATCCATGTGCTAATTTCCAGAAGTAAGTGCATGGCAATTCGTGCTGTCACCTTCTAATTTCAAATAATGGAAGAAGGTTTTTTGCTTTTATTCTTGTTACAGGCACTAGTGGGATCTTCATTATTGATTTTCATGAAGATTCTGGGAACATGATATCCTTCAGGCACTTGTTTTTGTCTAATTTAGTTTATAGTCTTGTGAGCTATTGGTGGTGGATAGGGATTGACAGATAATGTGATACCATAAACTGATCTTGTTAACAAACTTTACTGAAAATAGTTCTTTCAAGTTATTTTTGAGATCCTAGCTGTTGAAGGTAATACAAAATGCTGGTTGATTGGAAGGAGTGTAGAGTTTTTCTTGGTTTTGTACAATCTTTCATTAAAGCCTGAAACTCCAATATTTAGAGTAATGCAGCTGTTTCTGCATCTGAAAACACATTAACCTACGGCACTGAGAGCTGTGACATGGTAATGTGAACATGCAGTGGCTTTCTTGAAGAATACAAATATTATATCTGCATAGTATCTGCATGTTTATATTGTAAAATGTGGAGATGACAGAAAGGTACAAAATGCTGCGGAATCCTTCGTGTGACTGAAGAATCTGGGTTTTGGCTTGTGTATCTAACTAAACATACGAAGGGTGTGCATTTGCTTTTAGATGAGTGCTAATTTTATTATTATTATTATAAGAAACTTTTGGCTATTTAACACAGTTACTTGTTAGGTAACTCTGGTCATAGAGGAGAAGGTGGGCATCATGTTTAGCATGTGGCGTCAGCTGATTCCGCAGTGTCTTTGTTATCCCACACAATGACATCAAACAGTGGGACACAACAACTCCAAAGTAAGGGTTGCCTCACCGAGCTTTTGTAGGAAAAGAGGATGAAAATGGAGACCACCAATGCCATGACTGTCTTTCTCTAACGGCCCTGTCAGCACTGGGTGAGATTAAGATGAAAGTGGTCTCTTCCTTCCCCTGCATGAAATGACCTCTCAGAGGAACTGCAGAGAGGAGACAGTGCAAGGCTCTCACTGGTAGGATCTCATGCAGAGTGGGATCAGGGCAAAGCTAGAGTAAGACTGGGATGCAACGTGACACATAAGTTCACAACAGTAGCTGAAAGCAGCTTGTGAGAGGACTACTCTGGGGAAACAAAAATATGTCATTGCAGCTATTGCCCAGGTTTCCTCAAATCCTTTTCACATGAATTGCATCCACATCCTGATTTCCCTGGATTTTCTGCAGCTTTAGACCCCTTGGATTCCTCTATTTCTTCTGTCTATAAGGCAATCTGGGCACAGTACCTGTGCTGGAAAGCCAGTGTAGAGATAGAAGTTTTGAGATAGGCCCAACAAGTTGAATATAAGGTACTGGCACAAACCAGCACCTGGCATGCCTGATTATATGTGTCAAACATAATAAATCTCAATTTCCAAACCTGCTGTGCCTGGCATATTTGGATCCCAGTGTGTGCTTTGTGGGGTGAAAGGTCTGGCATGGAGCAGTCTGGATGGGATGACTCCTGCACAAAAGAGACCCTCTAGAAGGTTCACTGTGCTACCAGCTGCAGCTTGGTGCTGAGTCCTCTGTCTGTCCCTCTGACATAAGCCAACGTGTGCTCTTTCCAACGGCGTGACCTGATAAGCTTCGTTTGTCCCATCTCATGGGCGGTGATGCTCTGTCTGCCGGGTCTTTATCCAGCTCAATATGCTGGTCCCCTCCATCAGGTAAAGGTGAGAGGCTGGGGAGCATAGCAGCTGGAAAGTACTTTGAAGTACTTGTAAGGTCCGTTTGATTTGTGCCAGTATAATGCCTGGCACTGTATGGACCCATTCATTGTTGATCTCTGAGTGTCATTTTAAAAATGGGGTTAGATGTTTAAAAGAGTCTGCTTAGCAGAACTGTTAAGATGGGGCCATGGTAATTCCTGTGTTCATGTGCATCCGCCTTGCTGGCACAGAAAGCTACAGTTTATACCCACCTGCGCAAGCACAGGTGCTTCAGGAACATTTTTACGTGCTCTAAGTAACTGATGTCTGCTTTCTTGCATGCTTTAGAAAAGTTTTACCTCCTTGTTTAAGTATTTTGCTTTGGTTCTACTGTGTTTTGAAATCACTTCTAATTTCTAATTCACTTCTCATTCATGGAAATTCAGCGTTCATCCCTGTTTTCTAATAACGGTGGATATTGGCCATTTTTTTTTCTTTTCCCTATGTTCAAAGAGTATAGGTAGTGAAGATATTTGCACAGGGAGATGGCACAATTTATCAGAGAAATAACCTGTGAAGAATTGGGAATTTGTTTGTATTTACCCTAGAAGGACTTCAGCAATTCATGAGCAGGTTTACAGGCCCTGTGTACTACTTCACGTGCCTGCTTACAGTGCTGTAGCTGTGGGTGAATTCATCTAGGAAGCAGTGTTTTACAGAATAACTGAAATATTGTTTGTCTTTTTAGGCTGTGAAGCATGTTACAGAACCGTACAACAAGTGGATGAAGGGGAAAGGAAAAAGTGCCATTGAAAGCTAGGATAGCAACATGGGAAATACAACCACCAAATTCCGCAAAGCTCTTATAAATGGAGATGAAAACTTGGCCTGCCAAATCTATGAGAGCAACCCTCAACTGAAAGAAACTCTTGACCCAAATACTTCTTATGGAGAAACGTACCAGCACAATACTCCGCTCCATTATGCTGCTAGGCATGGAATGAACCGTATACTGGGGTAAGTATGATTTGAAGTTTTGCTTGGGTGTGAATAACTGACCTAAGAAATGCAAAGGTGTCAGCTAGGTTATAAATAATTATTTGTGTGCACATACATGTACACATATATGTGGATATATATGTGTGTGTTGCAGACACAGAATTTGTAACATGGTCAAGTAGTAATAGAAAAAATTATTTTATAATCACAGACTGGTATAACAGTTTTTAATTTTATTTTTAGTATCTTTGTTCCTTCCTTGTTCCTCCATTAGTCTTGGACAGCTTTAGCGTGCTTCCTGAAGGCTCCTATACCACGGTTCTTTGAAAATTGTGACTGTTTCATCATTCTTGATGCGTTTTCCTGTCTTAAAATAATCCGTTTCTAAAGCCGTACCTAATGGACACCATACTGATTGTATCTACTTCTACAGGGTACGATATATTATTGTGTTATTCAGGCAGCTTTTATTTTTCATTTTGGATGATAATAGTGAACATTAATATCTTGATAATAAGTAAGCTTATTATTGTGGTAATCGACATATACAGCAATCCCTAATGTTAGCTGCTTCCATTCTTCTGTATTTTTATCAGTGCTCTAAGATCAATTAAAGATTAACACCTTATCCATGCCCAGCTATTGCAGGTACAAGTTGTTCTGGTCTAGTATTTCATGAAGCTAGCACTGAGTAGACATTGCTAAACCTCTTCTTCAGTAGGTAGTAAGTTAGAGAGAATTTAATAAATATCCTCTTCCTTGTGTTAGGAAATAGAGTAGAAATGTATACTGAACTGTATTATTGTTAATATTCTTTTCATCTTTGTGTTTATATCTACTGATGGACCTGTGCTATTCATAAGGTTTGTTTTGTCCCTCATATGCTGTAACTTCACTAGCTGTCTGGCCTCCCACAAATTTTTTGTCCGTATTTTAGATTCATCTAACATTTTTTTTTATACTTATCATTTATCTTGACTTTTGGTTGATATTTTTCTCTCCTCCTCTATCTATTCTGGTTTTCTACTTTTAATTGATGTTTTCTCTTCATCACTGAATCTCTTTGTTTGTTTCCCCAAACTTTCCCCCATTCCTGAATTTTAAATTATAGGAAAAAAATAACTAAACTTAATTTAAAATAATATCCAGTTTTTATTTACATCTTCTGTGTTATTTTTTTTTTTCTCTGAGATTTTCAAGTTACTTCGTCAAGAAAATATCTCTTAAGAAAATATAACCTCATTGAAACAACAAGGACACAGGAAATCGTTTGTACACATGGAAAGAAATGGAGTCATAATTACTGACTTCTGAGCAGTCCATTAGTTAATTCTTATTGCACAATATGATGAGATCTTGAATAATTGCTTTGTGTTTTAAAAAAAAAAAAGTAATTTAGAAATGATATTTTACTACTAGCTGCATGAGACCTTTAGCATCTAAGTCTCACAGGACAGCTCAGTTTTATTTGGCACACATTGCAAATAAATGATCACAAGAATCATTGTTTTTTCTAGTTTGAGTCCAAGGTTTGCAGTAATTTTTTTTGCCAGTAAACATAGTGAAGGTTCTATTATTTACTAGAGTCTGCTTCTGAAAACCTAGACTGTTAGAATTGTCACCATTGCTAGGAGTAATTTGCCAAGGTTTTTTTACTATTTACTTTCCTTCTGTCCTTCTAAGGGCTTTGTTCAGAACTCCTCTTTAAGACATGCTGCACAAAAATGTAGTGTTTTTATCTAAACAAAGTAGTAAGAGTGAATAAATATCAGACTTCCAGTGTGCCTGTTCGCAAAGTTGATAGTAGAAAGGGTACAAGTGGTTTCCAGTTAAGCCTCTTCCTTTTGATACAGGAAGTCCTGGATATGGCAGAGATTAAATAAATTGAATATTAAAATGAATGCTTTGATTTACTGATGAAGTAGTGTGGCTAAAAATAAATGAATTTTAATCCATTTGTATTTTGAGAGATTTACAATTATGATCTGTCCATAATACTATAATATTTTATATTTATCTCTTCATTAAACATTTTAAATATCTGGGAATCTGTAGCTGCACTAACTTGTAGTTCAAACTCTAGATGTTACTTATATGTATACCATATAATTCAATTTTTTGTTATAGGCTGATATTTGTATTATTGTAGGTGGATATGAACAGATGTGTTTTACAATTCATTGTGTGAAATTTTCTCAAGATAGAGTCGTGCAATGCAGTTGTCATACCTTTTGCTTAACAGAAAGAGGTATTCTGGGATATTTGGAAATAACCTATCAGTCAATGCTATTACCAAATACTGAGGCAACGGGACAAATCCCTGATACCAGATGTACGGCTGGAGGTGACCGTCCCAAGGCACGGTGAGAGCGCAGGCACCAAATTTACAATGAAAGGGGCTTGAGGACATGCTGGTATGACAGCAATCTCAGAAGAGAAGAAACAAGAAATTGGAGAAGAGGTGAAAGGGTCATGAAGCAAAGCCTGGACAAACTTTGTATAATCCAGCATGAAGTCTACTGGCAGAAACTTAAGCCAACAAAACTTCCTGAACAATTTGGAACTGCGCAGTTGTTTTACAGCAGGTGTCTGAGTCATCCGGCTGCTGCACGTTTCAACCAGCATTTACAGTCCAGAAACTGGATTTTAGTATATAATCGAGCTGTAAAAATATGAAAATTTGCTGTTAATTTCTTTTCTCTTCACAAGATTCAGCACGTGTGTGTTAAAGTAGTGGGATTGTTTCTATGATAATTTTTCGTGAGTACCATAGAAAGCTTTGGTGTACTAGAAATGTTGAAATAAAAAATGGAAAATAGTTAGATATTATGTTAATATATAACTTTTGTTTGGTCTGCAGCCCTAAATAATGTTTACCTGACAGATCAGTTTGTTTTAACAGAGCATTTAATGTTTAAAAAACAAAAAAATTGCTGATCACAGCTAATTAGCACAAACTGGTTTTGAATCACTGCTTGAAGTTACCAGAAGTTATTACATAGCGCTCAGCAGATCCCCGTAACTGACAGCTGTCTCATTTTCTCTGTCTGGTTAGTAGTGTTGTATAGTTAGCGTGTGTGATGGAGGGCTCGTCCTCAGGAGCACAGGAGACTGCAGAGGCAGAGGAGGATCCTGGTAAGGCACTGCCCTGGGGCTGTCATAGGAGAGCCATCCACGTCATGTCCCATCTTTGACACAGGTCAGGAGGGGTCTACAGAACGGGATTGTACTGGGTTTCTGTGGCAAGGTTTTGGTAGCAGGGAGCTCCAGAGGTGGCTGCTGTGAGAAGGGATCAGGAGCTGTCTCATGCTGGACACAGCTAGCTCCAGCCAGCTCCAAAATACAACCAGAGCTGAGCCGACCAGTGATGCTGGTGACACTTTTGTAAATAACATATTTAAGAAAGGGTAAAAAATGCTGCACAGCAGCTGTGAGAGAGGAGTGAAAAAAAATGTGAGAGGAACAACTCTGCAGACACCAAAGTCAGTGAAGAAGGAGGGAGAGGAGGTGCTCCAGGCACCGGAGCAGATATTTCCCTGCAGCCTGTGGTGCAGCCCATGGTGAGGGTGGCTGTGCCCCTTGCAGCCCATGGAGGCCCGCAGAGGAGCAGAGATCCACCTGCAGCCTGTGGAGGACTCCACGTTGGGGCAGGCAGGTGTGCCCTGAAGGCAATTGCAACCCAGGGAGAGCTCACACTGGAGCAGGAGCTGTGGCCTGTGGAGAGGAGCCCACACAGGAGCAGAATTTCTGGCAGGTCTTGTCACCCTGTGGAAAGGACCCATGCTGGAGCAGTTCTTGAAGAACTGCAGCCCATGGAAAGACCCACATTAGAGCATTTCTGGAAGGACTATATCCTGTGGGTGGGACCCCATGCTGGAGCAGGGGAACAGCAGCGGGAGCAGCAGAGATGACACATTGTGAACAGGCCACAAGCCTCACTCCCCATCCACTGCTGCTGTGTGTGCGAGATAACTGGAAGCTCCAGGTCATCCAGCGCCAGTTATGGGATAAACAGCATCCAAGGCTGGGTACTGACAGGATCAACATTGTTCATATGCATATTTTTCCCACTTGCGGACCATCATCCTGCTTGCCTAGAGAGGAGAACAGAGTGAGCCACCAGTGTTGTTTGTGGTCATGTGAGTGCTGGGAGTTTCTGTCCACATACATGTGTGTGGACCACTGTGTATATACGTCCTGCATATGTATGTTTGTGTTTGTGTCTGTTGGGAATGCAGCCCAGCCTCTACTCTCTGGACCTGGAGACATGGAGCTGCAGCAGCCTTGCCTCCCATGGACTACTGTCTTTGCCAACCCTTAACACTGGGGCCTTTTACTAAAAATAGAAATGTACACAGAGAAAATGTGTGCCTTGAAATCTCTCCAGAAGATGTGAGATGGTTATGTTCCATTTTGGGAGCAAAGAACTAAACATTTCAAGTTTTCTTCATTGGACTATATTGTACATACTGCAGGAACAATTCAAGTGTGATTTACTCAGTGATTTTCTACTACAGTCTCTAGACATCTAATTGTGGTGCTTAAATTCAGCACTAATGTTCAGAGAAATTTGCCTTGGTTGTTAACAGCTGTGGTTCAGAAATGCCATCCATCTCTGTATTACAGAATGGTATTGATGTTGATATTCAGACTGTGTTCCCTGCAAGCTAATAAAGAGGTAGTCTCTAATGGGTGATAGGTAAGGCTTCTGGACGTAAGAGAAAAAAGTTACATAGCACTCAGAAACATCAAAAAATAGTAACAGATACATAGCACTCACAGATGGATTTTGAGAGCTTCGTACATCGTACACATTGGTCTTATTCCACTATAAGCGTTTATCATGATTCTCTAGGAATGAAGGTCTTGAAGAAGATTTCTATTCAAGAGGATAGTTTAAATTTCATTCGCTAAATGGGTGTCAAAATATTACAGAGAAAGAGCACACAGGAAACTTGTTTTCTTTATAAAATGCAGTCTTCAGATGATCAAGCACCTCCGAAGCCCTCAGGCTTTTTTTGCCTAAAGTACATCGGAGACCGTCTGACTGCTCAGTCCAAAAGAATTGCTATCCATATGGAAGGTTACTCACTAGTGTCTGGCTGTTGGTGAACCACTCCTGAAATACAAGAGAAGAGGCTTTTCCAGAGGGTATCTGAGATGGAGTGGCTGGAAATGACAAGGGCAGTGCTTAGAAGGAAAAAAAACATCTTAGATAAACTGTCATTTTGCAATCTATGTTGTGGTGTGACTTTCAGTTTTGTAGCTTTGCTGAGAAGCTTTTTGGATCAATGACAGACTTTCCTCACTGTGTGCTTCATACTGCTATGTTTGAGCACTTTGTTGAGTGTTCAAGCCAAAAGGGGGTTGTTTGTAGCGTTAGTGCTGGTCCTGGGCTGAAGAGGGAGGAGAAAGAGGTGATAGAAACATGGGGCTGTGGGGAGACAGGGCAGGTTTGTGAAGCTAACTTTTTTTCCTAGAACAGGAAAACTAAATGTTTCCAGTTACAGAAGATTATGGAAATTTAGGTGAATACTGAAACTGAAAAAAAGCCACCAGTCTTTTTAACATTCTTGATACCTGCCAATCAGCAGTAGTAGTAAAGGAGCTCTGGCATAGTTAAGCTAAGCTAAGCAGAGAGAAACACTGGTAAATGTGCCTGGGATCTGCCTATAGGAAATATTTCTTGTTTCATTGCTGTAATTTGGGAAGTGTTTTTCACTGCAGTAGAATGACAGAAGACCAAAGTAGTGGTGGTTTCATTTAGGCTAAAATTTCCTAATGTGTTAAATAAATATGCAGCTCTTGGAATTTCAGGTTGATGGCTACAGTCTGATCTGATCTTCTCTTATCTATTTTTTATGGCTGTTAAAGAGGTTTCAGTAAGGACTGATCTAAGCAATCATAATGCAATCAAAGAAAATTTATAGAGATTATCAATCTGTTATATAGGATGAATTTAACAGAAAATGTGTTGACATCAGAGAGAACATTGTATTGGTCACAATACATTTGGGACTGTCTCTTCCCATGTCAGATTTTGTTGGTTTTTATTCCTTTTGCAGTCATGTTGAAAATTACGTTTGGATGTATTGGAGGGAGATGTGTGCAGACTGTTTTTCAGAATGTGACTTCTCTCAAGTTGAGAGGATATTAGGGGATTTTTGTGCTGCAAAAATACATGTCAGACTTCTTTGCAAATCTTCTGGCTTTAGAGAGTTGCTATAGTTGATTATTTTCTGATAAGATTGAAGCTGCTCTGAATTTCAGATTTATTTTCTTTTCTGGAGATGGAAATTAAAAAAAAAAAAGGCTACTTCAGGCTTCTTCACTCTCCATCATTTTGACTGAGACAGAAGTTCTGTAAATGTTTAAACTTTGAGATCCAAACTGATCTAAATCATGCTAAAATCTTCAGAAAGGTACTACAAATATATTCTTTCTTTTTCAAATTTCTGAAAATCTGTTTAATGCTTTGCCAGTAAGACTGATATTCCCTTTTAAATTCTTCCCCTAATTGTACTTCCAATATAAATGTGAGCAAAAGAAAAATAATAGAAAAAGTTAATAGCAGCTTTTTGTCTAATAAGGGCAAATGGGGAAAATATGGAGTTACTAACCAAAACAACAGGGTCCTATTATAAGGAAGCTGATATTGAATGTATGGACTTTTTCAGTAGGTTGTTCAGAAATCCTGGAGGAGTCTTTTTTTCCTCTTTTTTTTTGTTCATCATGGTGACTCCTTGAGCGATCAAATTTGTTTGGTGTTTTCCAGGCAATTTTACAGCTCATTTGGGAAAAAATTACGAAGGTATAATAGTTGCATATGCTTGTTTCCTAAAAGTAGTTTTTAAAAGTTTTTATTTCTGACTTTAGTAGAAAATACAACACCTAACTATTTTCCCTTTCTCCGACACAACAAAAGAATTCTGTCCTGTTTTAGTAACTTAAAATATTACAATACATTCTAATAGTTCATCTGAATAGTTTAGTGGAATGTCATTGTCCAGATTATTCACTTTTGAACATCAAAAAGCAAGCTTCTTTTTAATTATCAACGATTACACAGAAAATTGAATATTTAGAATATTATTTTATTTAAGATTAATTTTATTCAAAAAAGTAAGTATGTCTTCATTGGAATTATTCATGCTAGACTACCTCTATAGTCAGTGTAGACCTAGGTAATAAATCTAGTCAGAATAATTAGTGAAGGCGACAGCACAATTAATTTCATTGTGAAGTTGAGTACAAAATACTGTAAATTAATCGTGTGCCAGAACTGCCTGTTTCTTCCCATTGATGATAAAGGGAATCTACAAGAACTGGATCAGCTGTAGTTCTCTGCGTTGTAGATCTCCAGAGCTGAGAACATTAATCTCGCCCAAGCATATGCTAAATGGTGTAAAATTGAATAGTAAGTACCTGCAGAGCTGTTAATGGAACACTTCCACAGTTTTACAATATCAGGCATGAATGCTACTTGTGGGAGATACAGCTTGTGATATAGTGTTAAATGTTTCACTTTTGTGGTCAATGATCAGTGCAGTGTTTGGATCACACTGAGTGTGAGTGCTGGTGTTTCTCTGAACGGTTTGTTGTCGTTCCACTCAGCTGATGAAAAATACCTGGGTTTTGGTTCTGTAAGACCCTTTTCAGATTAGTTATTTTATGTAGTTATGAGGCTCAGTCACCTACTAAATGCTTTGGAATATTAAATGTTGAAGGGAATTTTTTATTTGAGGTAGGGGAGTAATATACAAAGAGCGTGATCTGACCAGGCTTTGTGGGAGTGTTCATAAAGAAGCATGAGGACCAAGTGAATTGAAATGCCCATGACTTCAGTAGCAGGGCGTGTGACAGGCTGGTAGAAAAATAGCCTCTTTTAAGGTCATTTTCATGATAGCCAGTCTCAAGAGCAGTCAAGAGGAAGGAGGAATTATGAAATTAAGAAGCCTTTAAAATTGAGAAAGTTCTTACTGTGACTGAGTCACCGCTGAAGAAAACTGCCAAAGACAGAAAGCGGTGGGGATACGTAGAGGAGCAGCTACAGACAGGGAGTAGCAGCAGCAGTGTTTGCTAGGTTTCTCAAAGACTCTTGCCCTGTTCGGCACTGTCTTCTAAAGTATAGCTAAGGCAGGTTGAAAAACCCAAACCCTTATCTGACTCCCTTAGGCTTTTTTTTCCCCTAAAGCTCAAAATCTGGTTTCAAAGCAGTTCTCGCTAAGTAGATGTGTGGCCTCCTGAGGTGGCTCTCCTGGTGCTCCTCGTGACTTCCCCACGGGATACAAACCAGTGGGTAGGCTTTATCTTAATAGTCATCTGATCTACAAGCAAAGCTGAAATGCCAGTCAGTTGCTTTGTTTTCAGCTCTTAAAACTGACCTTTATCTATCTGATTTCTGATTATTTTAACCTTAATAGGTTGAATATATGTGATGCCTACCAAATTCATTGGTGACAACACAGCCCTACTCTCTAGTTACAGGTGCCACTGCTGAGTGTGTTGAGTTACTGCTTCTCCTTGCTACTAGGTTTTTCTGCACCCTTTACAAAAGCAGGAACCTGAGGTTGCAGTGCTCTCCCCTGCACATGTTTAGACACTGTTTAAATGCTCTTACGAAAATGACCATCTGTTCCCAATGTTGTCCTTGTTTTTCTTTCCTCAGAAATCAGACACTAGAGAATAAGATTGCTTTGTTAGTGATTGGAGAGATGAGAGCTATGTTAATGCAGTACATTATTAAAGATTTCTTCTTCTGTATCATCTATTTTCCTTAGTAGAACTCTTGTGAACATTTTACCACAGGCAAAGTAGAACTATATTTGGATTGTAGAAGAGTATAGCTTTGGTCCTTGCCAGCTACAATGACTGAATCTTTATTTCAACTAGTTTTGTTACCAGGTAGAGTTTGTGACTCTGTTGGGTAACTGCTGAATCATTGTGTCAAATGGCTTAGCTTCACCCTGGGGTTAGAGGCACACGTGGCTTCCTGACCAGAGATCTGTTGGCTCAGTAGTTACAGGAATAATGACTGAGGGACTTGCAGTTTCTGATAAAGAGGTAAATTTATTAGAAATAACTAATTAACTTTTACAGCTAAATGCAATATCTAGCTAAAATATTCAGTGACACTATATATAAACCTAGTTTTCCTTTTGGCCAAAATATAGACTCTGCTTTGATTTTTTTAATTTGTCTTTTTTTTTTTCAATTTAAACATAATGAAATTACTTCCTTGAGGCATTTAAGGAAAATAAAAAATAGTGTTATTAAAGACCAAGCAACATACAGATTAAAAGGATTTTTCTGGAGGGAGAGATAGAGGAAGATGAGACAATCTCTGTAATACATTCATAGTTTTTAAGAAATAGAAAGAATAGAAATGATGTAAAGCCTGTTAGTATTTGCTGTGTAAATTAGTCATGATGGCTATATAAATAATATCAACACTAGATGTCATACACTGCTAAGTGATTTACAAGCTGATATGTAGATAATGGTTCCCACGCAGAAATACAATACTATGTTTAAATAGTGAAGATGAACCCATTCATTGATAGTTTCATGCTTATTTCATCGGACATTTGTTTCAAACAAATCTAAAAATAATAGCCTCACAGGTATCTGAGAAGAGAATTCAGTTTGGGTAATCTTTTCAGAAAAAAAACTGTGTTCAAAGGAGGGATTTGGGGAGAAGGGTGGAAGGATAACACCTAAGTTTGAGAATTGGTTCTAGCTGTGCAAAAATGTGTAGAAGAAAGGGCCAGAGATGGAGACGAAAATCACACAGAATTTGCATTACAGAAGGCATTTAGTCACAAAAGATGCTGGTAAGCAGCCAGCTCCAGTGGAAGCCACTTCTAATTTGGCACTCAGCTCTTTTTCTTTTGAAATCTCACTCAGAATATTGAAATGAAAGCCAGAAGTGGCATGAGATCATGGAAACAGTATTCTTGACTGTCCAAGGGAAGGCCAAGCTCAAGTCGCTCATAAATAAATACAGTAGTTTTCTGGTTAAGGGTGACTTAAGGATGTTGTTAATACCTTTTTGCATCAGGAATGGTTGAATTCTGTGTTTTGGCGCTGCCGTTCCCTCTAACGGGCATAGGAACCATATATAAAGCATGATTTTTTTTGTCTACAATATAACAAATGTAAGGATTAACCAAGTTTTATGTTCCTCACTTTTACTGTACACGATCTTTGGATCTGTGCTCCAGAATTCAATTGTATCTCTTTGCCACTCCTGCACATTGTCCCTCTTGGTTTTTTGTGTTGTACCAAGCTAAAGATTGCTATCTATCTACAAAAGGTCGTACTTAATCATATTAGCTGACACAACACCACTAAACCAAAGAAACTTTTCAACCTATTTGCATCTTTTTAGTAATGAGAGTAGCAACTTATTCATTGCTGCAGATTTGTAGAAGACCTTTCTTGGGTGTCTTTAGGTGATGGGCTACTACATTAAGATGAGTTGGTCCAGAACTGGAACTCAGACCCAGGTGCTGACCTACCTTTAATCACTTTAATAGTCTTTTGGAAACAAGCTATTTGGGAAACCATAGGTGGAATGACAGCAATACAGTGAAAAAGATTGTAAGGCTTTTTAGGGTCAATTTAGGAGAGAGTGGAGACAGTGCTTGTGTTCTAGGCAGTATTGTTGTACTGAACATTACAGTAAGTCCGTAAGTGAAATAGGCCCGGAATAGCGTATGTTGGCAGAGTCAGAGATTTCCATTTGAACCTTAGATTGCTCTCAGTAAAAGACATGATTCATATGTGCCATAGTCTCTACTTGGTTCTCAAATTGGTGGTTTTCTCTGAAGGTCTGCAGAAATTGAGTACTCAGGAAATTGATTTAACCCATTTTGCCAGATGTACTGTACTTAGTAGGAGTCATATGAATGGGAACAAATGGGAGGCATATCTGTTTAGGAAAAATACAGAATTGGAGACCAGAGTGGAGCACGTGACATCAGGGATCTTGAAATGTCTGTGAAGACTTCAGATTTCAGAAGGAAGAATTAGCCCTTCACAGACGTCCATCAGCAGTGGAGTCAGTATTATTGACAGCCTCTCAGATGCTTCCTTTGCTGTTAGCCCGAATTACCACTGGTATAACTCAATCCTTACTAGAGCAGGATATTACTAGAATTTATGGGAATTCTGATAGTGTTAGTAACAGTTCTTAGGCAAGGGGCCAACTGAATTTCAGGCTTACAAAAAGTGAGGATAATAATCTGTTTTCTCTGATAAATGGTTAATGATCTGTCAGCAGATTCTTTATCTTAGCATAGAAGTAGTCTCCTGCCCAGGTTTTTACTGCATGCAGGAGATTCTTGGGCTGTAAGAGAAGCTTAAGAACCTTAATGAAACAGAGAAGAAACTGTAAGTACAAATAAAGAGTTTTCTAGCCCTATATAATGAATAAAGATATCAATAATTAGTTTTAATAGATATGGCTTTCAACATCAGGTAAGTAATAATACTCTTCAGAAAATTATTTAAACCAGCTCATACTTCTATACCGCTGTCAGTAATGACTAAAAAGATTTCTTCAAGTGCTTGCTAGTATACTGTGGTTGTTTTGTAGTAGTACGTTTGGGGGGAAAAGTGCTTTGGGTTAATTAAATGATTATTCAAGGTTTAATGCATCAGTATTGACCTACTGTCTTGGAAGCTAAATGATTCGGTAATTTTATGAATTAGTTCATTGCGTATGAGTTTTAAATTACTAGGTAGCAGGGCTTGGCTCTTATATATGTTCTTATAACTCATGGCTTACCCATACTTCTCTTAATGCTCAGAAAGCTATGAGCTTCAGGTATATGCCTGCATTGGAGTTTGCAGTGTAACTTTTTTAATAGTAAGCTGGACTTACATAGGCCATCTAACCCAAGGACCAAAGGGGATGTTGTGAAAGGGAACCCAGTGCAGATTAGTTTACCTTGTTGCTGCAGCTCACCTTTTTCTGGTATCTTACTTGTCTTACTTAAAGCAACAGTGCAATTTGCTGTGTCATTTATATAATATACGTAAGTACGTTGCATTCAAAAATCAGTAAGTTTCAGTGTCTTTGAGCAGATTCAGACTTGCTTTAGTCTCCCACTGTCAGAACTACCGTTATTAATTTCATTTTACACTAGTTTTTAGTTTGGTTTTATTTTTCTGTACATAGGTACATTTTCATATGTTTTTATATGGATACATAAATATACATGTGTTTATATATAGCATCTGTCTAGAGAGACAAAGAGACTGTAAATATGGTTGCTTTCATGCCTCAGACATGAAAGATTTTATTAAAACCTGAAGAAATGTTTATATTGATATTAGTTTCCCAGAGTGAGGGAATGTGCCATTTGTTTATTATTCAAGCTTACAGCCTTGTGATCTTGAGTCTCTTGCTGCTTTTCTGCAAATGCAGATAGTAGTAGGTGTGACTGTTACAGTCCTTTCTTTTTTGTCACTTTCTTCAACACTTTTTTGACGCTTTTGTCACCTCAAGTTTAGATTCTGCAGAGCTACAGCTTGAAGCAAAATCTGGAAACTGCAACTAGAGTAAAGTCTGGCTGCCTTGTGGTTAAGTGGTATTTCCCATAAGCAATGCATATTTTCACTTTGTCAGTAAATTTCCAGGGAAAATTTAGCTTTTTATACCTCTGAAGTATTGAGCCAAATTCCAGGGGTCTATAGCACTGCTCTGTAAAAGCCTTATACACCAAATACCACTGGTAAAAATTGATTCCTTTTGAATAATTAATTTGTGCATATAAAAATTATTAATTTACTCTTTTTTGCATGCTGCTTATCTTCTCTGAACTTTTAAGTCCTGAGTTCAGCTGGGCTGTTCCGCGTTGGTTTGACTTCCCCTTACACTGAAGAGCTGATCCTTTGACTTTTGGAAGAGATTAAGGAAGGAAAAAGGGGGAATACTGTGGCACCTTGAAGCCCATTTATGTGTCCAGAGTGAGGTGCTAGTTGCCTTTGGCAACTGGAGTGTTTGTCACACCCATTTATGAGACACAGAAGTTGAGCAACAAGCAAGGAGAAGTAATCAAACCTATTTTTTTCTCTGAGCCAAACACTGTTTTTTACAAATGCCACAAAATTGTTCTAAAAAATTTGTATATGGTTCTTACTGAAGTTTTCAACATATTTAGGGGTGGTTGGACAATTTTTTAGCAGATAACTTTGACAGAAGGGCAAATGTTGAGCTTAGGCAAGGTAATAGCCTTCTAGGGAGGTTTTTTTGATTTCTCTCTTAGAAAAAAAGAAATCTGCTGATACTTCTTGCTGCGGAGGTTGAAAATCTACCTTGCTGATAGACCTACTGAATAGGCATATTCTTCATGCTATGAAGTGATAGTAAAACAACACAATAACACTTTAAAAGATTTAAATTCATCCTAGAGCTTTTTGTCACTTGACTAATACAGAGAAGTGCGTATTTGTTTAAGAACAGAGAATCTGCAAGCAGGCAGGACGTGAGCGCTTCTCATTTTAGATTACGATATACAGAACTTCTTAACACAAGAGTTTCATTGTTTTTGTTTTTTTCTCCAAGAGCTTAATTTTATGGTGGAAAAAATGTTTACTAATAGTTACTTACTACCTTTTAAACTATTGTTTAACTGCTTAGAGAGAAATTTTGGGTTTAAAAAGAGGTACTGGTTTGACAGCCTTCAAATTCTACTTTAATGGACAGAGTTTCAGCCTAGGGCAGAGCCATCTCATCACTGAGCTGATAAGGAATAAGGGTGAAATATCTACCTCGAGCTATGGGAGAGCATTTGTATCCATTCAACATTTGTGTCTTCTACAAAGGTTCTTCTATAAACCTACAAAAACCTTAGTAATGGAAAACACTGAATACACAGCAAATCGAAGTGAGAGGAAAAGATGTGGTTAATGAATACCCGAAGGACTCTTCTGACAATCAGAATATACAGGTCTAATTAGTGCAGCCATCCAGCATGTTATACAGTCTAAACGCAAACTTTGAGATAAAGTTCAGGCACTTGATGTAAAGGACAAAGTCCACCCTCTTTGCAGTACTGAATTGTTTCTGTTGGCTTCATGTGGCGAGCTTGGTGCTATGCCTTTGTGCCAGTTCAGGCCTTTAATCCCGATACTTCCTCAGTTGTGTGTCCTCAGGGATTCCTGCTGAATGCTTCTGCATTCAAAAAACTGGTCCTTTTGATACCGTACCACAGTCCACTCTAGTGATTGCAGAAGGAATCTGGCCCCTTCTTTATCACTCTTTCTTCTCTACTCATTCCACAGGAAATTTGAAGGCAATGGATGTCTGCTACCTTTACAAACTTTGTGTTACAGACATCAGGTAAAAATAGCTAGGCCTACTGACTTGAACATCAGTTTTACCTAGTTTTAAAATCACGTGGAGTGTTTTATAGTTTTTAGCTGCTGCCTGTTTCTTCCCAGTGCTGTGGTCTCTATTTTTTTTATTTTCTTACGAAGATGCGAAAGTTGGGCTGGAACATTAGGAGGCATATGAATAGTAAATGCCATGGGTACGGGGAGGAGGGAATAATAATTTTTTTTAAAAAATCTTTATTCTTGACTTAAGGACTCTGAATTGAAAAATGAACAGCTTGACATCTTGCTGTTCTTACTGCAGCTTATAAATGCATTGAAGGCTAAGTTGGGGGTGATCTTTACTTGAAGTGAAAATGTAAAAAAAGGAATTATGAAAAGGAGTTAACAGAAGAAAAGATACTGATGTACCATAAAACAGATTTTATTGCAAAAGCAGAGAAACTCAGATTTTAGTGAGTCTCCAAAGCTACATCTCACAGAGATGAAGATGACTTATATTTAGCCTTGTATTTTTTATATCCAGATTTTGCACTGGGTACCTGCAAAACCTCGTATCTAAGGCATCTAGCATTCTAATTTCCAAGTGCCTATATACAATTAATCTCCTTATCCCTCAACGAGTTATCTTTTTCTCCTTCCTTCCTCCCTCCCTCCCTCTCCTCTGTCTCCTTTTCCTCCTTCTGTCTCTCTGTTCTTTCCCACCTTCCTTCCCCTCCTTTCTTTCTGTCATTAGTTTCATACTATATAAAGCTAATTCAAACAAGCATATTTGTTTTGGATAGTGTTTGATACTGATACTGCATGGTTAGTCTTATTTCATGTAATTGGCTGTGAAGCATTTTGTCTGTGTTGCTAAATCCCCTTCCTCTGAAAACAAAAAAAAAAAAAACAAAAACCAAGCAAACAAAATGTGCTATCACTTTTTTGGCAACATCTTTAATCTCAAGTCTGACATATTCATATTTCCTAACAAATGCATCTATCATGTCAGCTATCATGGAATGAAAGATTTCTCTAAGGAACACTTTTGCTGCCAAAATAGGGCAACATAGAGGAGGTTGCTTTGTTTTTATCTTTTTCTCTGAATACTTCACCACTTATTTAAAATAACAGTATTTTAGTAACAAGTTTCATTTTGAACTCAAACTGTTAAGAGATTTTCAGAGGGAAGAAAGGACAGAAATCCAGCTCACCAAACATCTGTCATCAAGACATCCTTCCATCGCAGGACCAGATCAGCTATCTCTAATTTTTTTTTCTGTTGAAATACTTGTCCAGTCTGTTTTAAACAATTTCCAAAAGGAAAATTCCACACCCACCCTGTATAGCCTCTTCTTTTATTAATAAAATAGTTTCAGGATTATTCTTTGTCCTGAACAAAGCATGGGAGAACTTAGAGAGAGAAAGGCATACTGTGTAGCACCTGGTGGGAGATATTCAGGGACAACAGGAAGGGGAGGTGGCGTTTAGGCTTGTAACCAGAGCATAAGGCAATAATGGAGGTAAATAACATTTTCTTTTGTCAGTCTGGCTGCCAAGCTCTTCTGCTCTCCAGTGTTCACCAAGAGCAATAAGGTCTCATTTCGTATTTTAGTAGCGCCTGCCTTCAAGTGGCTGAGCTGCCTGTTTTAAACTGAAAGTGATGGACACTGTGTTAATTAGTCTTAATGGTGAAGGCAGGGAGCGTGGAAGCTGGTTCCTTATATTGACTTAGTGAGGATTCCAGAATAACTGTGTTTTTCATACTTACAAACTTTTCTGAGTCACAGAAGAGCCTGGAGAGGAGATGAACAGTGACTTTTGCTGGGTTTATGTGTGAGGGAGCTTATGGGAACAGAGCTCCTGCAGTGACTTCTTGAACGTGTGTGCCATGCTTCCGATTTAGCCTCATTACTTCTCTGGGAACTGTCCTTCCGACCTTCGCACAGAGTTCTTTCACCATTACTGCCTCTCTGACCCCAGTCCTACAAAGAGAAGGTCTTTCTACTCTGCCATTTCTTACCATTCGCTTTCCCTTAAGAAAAAAAATTATTCTAGTA
>JAAGAY010132765.1:23141-71525 GCA_011801015.1 Ardeotis arabs | reverse complement strand
TCCCTGGAAACATTCAAGGCCAGGCTGGATGGGGCTCTGAGCGACCTGATCTAGTGGGGGATGTCCCTGCTCCTTGCAGGGGGGTTGGACTAGATGACCTTTGAAGGTCCCTTCCAACCCTAACCATTCTATGATTCTATGATTCTATGATTTTGAAGATGATCCCTCAGCACTTTGCAATAAAAGCATAAGGTTGGATATACAGGCAAAGACCAAAGGAGAGTCCAGCCTGGTGCTGTCTCTGACAGTGACCAAGAGCTTTCCATGGAAGAGGACAAGGGTAGGACACTGAGAGGATTGTGAGTCAACCCTGAATACTTTCCCCAGATCTGGTAACCTGAGGCTTAAGGGCTTCCTGACTCAGACTTAGTGTCTTTGTATTTAACAGTCTTTAATGGATTTTTCGTCCGTCATCTTGTCTAATCTCTTTTTGAACGCTTGCAAATTTTCAAGATCATCCTGTGTGAAGAAGTCCCATAATTTAAGTCCATGTTGTGTGAAAAAAAACCAGCTTAGCTCCTACAGTACATGCTTGTTGGTGGTGCACTCTTACTGCACGGCTGTTGGTATGTCCTTCAGCTTGTTTTTGAAAG
The DNA here is from genome assembly GCA_011801015.1 of Ardeotis arabs. NCBI lineage: Eukaryota > Metazoa > Chordata > Aves > Otidiformes > Otididae > Ardeotis > Ardeotis arabs. The sequence goes on along the minus strand of JAAGAY010132765.1, from coordinate 70,932 downwards.
CCTGGCACTTGCAGGTGTCTTTTGGAGCAATTCTTGACTCTGAAAGAGAAAGGAGCTAAGCCTCAGGCACATTCCCTTTCCCATCCTTTTCCACCCTTCCCTTTTCCTCAAGATGCTAGAGTTTTGCTCAGCCCCCTGCCCCCCAAACACCTCTTTTCCATCAAGGACTGCTCAGTCATTCTGTACCCTAAATGCACCCTCTCTGAGACCTTTGAAGAGCGCTGATGCACCTGCGATCTGTGATTTCTCTCTACAAAATTCGTTCCTATTTCCCTAATATATTTATTAATGCCCACTGATTATTTTATATTACAGTTTCAGCCAATTTTCCTGTTGTAGAAGTCAATAAACTCATCAGATACGCTAGTAAACAGACATACTTGCACAGGTATAGTTAATAACTTTTTCAGCCCAAGTAATAGTACCCTGCACTCCCCAGAGCCATTTTTAATGCAGAACTGATTTTTAACAGAATTTCTTTGCTAGTGCGATCAATTCCAGTGATAGGTTACACTCCGTTGCAGGTAGCTTAGCAATTTCCTGTCAGAGCTGCTTTAAACTGAAAACCTCCTTTGGCTCTCTTCCATCCACATACCCTTCAGAAGGGTTGTAAACCAAGAATGTGGGACCCACTGAAGAATACGGGGTCTTTTCCCTCATGCTAAGCACAGGGTCTTCTCTGGACCTTGGCAGCTGCTGATCTGTACAGAAAGCTGTAATCAGAAAACACCTATATTCCCTTATCAGAAGAAATTGAAGCATTTAAGTCCTAATTACGACCTTTTTTCACTTAAGATTTCGTCTCCACTGGCAGTGTGGTGAGAGATAAGAGATAGAAGCTGCCAGTGATTAAGCCCCTGCAACTGTACTGTGGGCCTTGCACTGAATGTCCCCACCACACAGGTGTTTCCAGGATATCTGGAGGGTGATCATTGGTCCCATTGGACCTGTATGTCCCCATGAGGAGATGGAGAGCATTAGCAGTGGTAGCAGAACTTGTGTGTCCTCCAGAAGGAATCCAATCCATGCTCATCAAACCCAATCTGAAAACCAAACCAAATTCTGCATGGGGACTGCTGCTGGGGGATTCACTTGAAAATCTCATCAAGGGTCTGAAGTAAGTGGCTGATGTGGATGCAGCTTTAGACTTTTAGGTTTTTGAGGAAGAGTCTGTATCTTACCAAAGCAAGGCTTTGATCCTTGTTGTGGTCCCTGCATGCTACTTTGTACAAATTACAAAATTCTTGAAAATGCCACTCTGTCCTTTGGGAGCAATGTACAGACCTAATTTTTCTTCTACTTACGTAAACTGAAATAGGAATAGCTCAATTTCCAGGGCCCAGAAAGGGCTATCAAATCCCCATCTGTGTGGCTGGAGTTCAGGTGATTTCTCAGCTGCTTGTAGGAGCATTCCCAAAACTCCCACCCTTATTCAACTTGTCATTGCACAACAGTGCCTTTATCTTCCCCAAAGTGGTATGGGTCCACAGGGTTCTTGTATCTACCTTGTATCTACCCCCTCTGTCTGAAAGCTGGTCCTGGTGTGTGGCCGCTCCTTTGTTGGTTGGGAACGACGACGGTCACCGCCTTGCTAAATGTCTTTAGAAAGGAAGCTGGAGAGAAAAACGGCACAGTCCTGCCTCCCTGAGCAGCAGCACAGCCTGGCCAGCAGCACTAGGAGGAGTCAAAAGCCCCAGCTTCCTTCTCAGCTTTGTTCTTCACCACCATCTGTGTTGCTGCAGCCAGCTGTAGGCATCCTGGGTGGCCCTGGGCTTCCCACACTGTGAAGGGAGAGGTGGGCTCACCCCATAGGGCAGGCTGAGTCCTCCTGGGTGGTAGACGGCAGGAGTTTCCTATTCCTCTCCCTAGACCAGCCCAAGTAGAGAGGACACGGAGGAATACAGGGATAAATTCCCCCTGAGCCCCATCATATGGCAGATCAGCTGAGCAACTGAGCTAGCAAGCAACGTTGATTCTCTGATTGCTCCTCCAAACAGTTTCATGCTCAGCTGTTTCCTTTGAGGTACTCCTGATCCACATCAATGGAAGGACAGTTTGGGAGTACTGACCCCAGCCACAGCGTCACAGGAGGAGGAGGAGAAGCCTTTTTGTTCCACTTTTGTTCCACAGCCTAAATCCTTCACAAGGTATTTTTCAGGCAAGACTATGAAGCAGAAATAATCTTCCTCTTCAAAAAGGAGCAAGTGTAAGGATGGGGCTCACACACAGAGGTGCTTCCCTGACCCTCTCCCAGCCTGCCATGATTTGCACCCTGGGGACTTGCTGAGCCGGGGTGACATCCCTGTACACGTATGTTGTGTCAAAATGGCACGGCCATAAGGGTAGCAGACAGCAACGCATCTGCCTGCAAGAGTGACACCAACAGAATCTAGAGATTTCCACAGCAGGGATGAGAGTTTGTCACAGTGCTCATAAAGCATCACAGAGATGTTCGGAAAGCAAGAGGAGATCATCAGGCTGTTCAAATTCAGGCTCGGTTTGGAAGTGCAGACCATTTGTTGCTATATTGATGGAGAAGACAGCTTTGGCCATATCTCTTGGGAACAGTTTGCTTTGGCCAAATAAAGGATTTCTCTGTGTGGTACTTATTCCCAGGAATGAAAAGGCCTTTTTCCCCAAAAAATGCTGGTGTGTAGCTAAAAGATGAGCCTGTTTCTGTGGGGAAATATTTGCTGAACGAGGTGAATCCTGTCTAATCCTCTCCCCATGGTTGCCCCTCTGGCAGAGGTGCTCTTGTCCAGAGGGACAGCGTTGCCACACGGGGATCCCACCGCTGCCTTTGCATGCCCCTGCCTGGTGCTGATATTTGGGAATGTGCCAACGCAAAGGATAGCACTGAAAGGCCAGGCTCTAACAAGATTAACCTTTATTTCATGCAAGCTCTGGTGGTTCCTATGACTAATAAAACACAGATGTGTCAAACAAGACAGAACAAATAGAGCTGCAGGGAGCAGCTTCCTAAGAGGGCATCCCAGGAACAAGGTGCATGTGTGCCACCATCCATCATGAAACCCTTCATGTGGGGAACTGTCCTCTGTATTTGGCCTCTTCAGACACAGGTTCAAACCCCAGTTGCTGCCTTGCAGTCACCCATGGCTGCAGCAAGCAAAGAAATTTTTTATGATGAGGATGGTAGAACACTGGAACAGGTTGCCCAGAGAGGTGGTGGATGCCCCATCCCTGGAAACATTCAAGACCAGGTTGGACAGGGCTCTGAGCAACCTGATCTGGTTGGAGATGTCCCTGCTCCTTGCAGGGGGGTTGGATTAGATGACCTTTGAAGGTCCCTTCCAACTCTAACCATTCTATGATTCTATAAAGCAGGGTATCAACACAGCCTCACTCATTGCTCTGGATGCAAATGACAGTCAGGCACACAAGAAAGCATTGTATCAGCACACATGACAGCGATCAGATTGGGTTATAATAATAGAATCATTGAATATATGATTATATATATATAATCATCGTCATTATAATGCTGACCCTGCACTCTCCCAATTTAAAATGCCTGATTTCTCCCACTTAATGTTTCAAAGCTCTATATTATATGCTGTGTGCAGGAGCTAGGTATTTACATACCTATCCCTGTGTCTCTCCACCTAAAGAAAACACAGTCTCCATGTGTATGAGAAGCTTAGACCACTGTCCGAGATCACAAAGTGGGAGCACACCGAGCCCTTCTCTCCTTCTGGAGAAATCTCCTCATCAAGGGACGAGTCCTGAACAGAGCCCAAGGACAAAGCAGCTCTGCTGCCTCCTTCAGACCTGACACGACGCCATTGTCCTCTTAAGAGTAGGATGTTCGCAGATGACAAATAGGAGAGGGGAAAAGGGAGCGTAATGGGGGAGGAGGTGTTGGGGAAAAAAGAAAGCAGCACTGCTCATTAGAGAGACAGGGAAATGATGCCTTTCATACCTGCTTCGCTTCCTTTTGCTCCTTCCATTCTTCAGACAAATGAGATACCCACGGTGCATGCCGCGCGCTGGCGTGCTTCCTCAATTATTAATGGGAGATGCTTTGTTTTATTTAATGCCATGGTTTTGATTAGTTCGTTCTCATGGGATGTGCTTCTTTTTCTCCCCTCATCTCACTGTTTCCTCCTCCTTTCTCGGGTCTACCTTTAATCTTTTTTTTATTTTTCTTGCAGTAACAATGCACCTACATTGCTGCTTCTGTCACCAGGTGCTCTGCTAACACGGGCTCAGGTGAGCCAGGCAGGCACAACATTTCTCCTAAAGACTGTATACCACCAGAGTCTGTTCTTGGGAGAGACTGGGGCTTGCTAGAAAATAATGAGAACTGGCAGGTCTGATGATCCAAAGCTGAGAAACATATGCCTGGCCTGACTCTTTCATCTCTGTAATTGGGTTTTTCCACTCCTGTCAATTAGGGCTTTTTTTTTCTTCTCCTTCTGCCCCAGTGTTTCTCCTTTCACAGAGCACAGTGTGAATGGCTGATCACAAGGGTGGCCCTGCGATAACAGGTATCGGGGCGATGTGCAGAGGTAGGTTTGCACAGGATCACGGAAGCCCATGGGAAAATCCTACAGTTACTTTGGCAGGAGGGAGAGGACTATTTCTGCAGAGAGAGACATCTCTGGGCACATGGTAGTGGATGTCTCATTTTCTCTTCTTGTCTCCAGAGCAGCCTGGGTGCTACATGCTGACATACTTAAAGACAAGGCAAGGTTTTTTCCTACTTCCACTTCCAGCCATTATTCCCAGTGGTGCACTTATCGTGGATTACTCTTAGCCACAGAAAAGCACCCTGCTCCTGTTATTGGTGGTTAAAGAGGGGCTTAAAATACCTAGCATCTCTTCTGGGAGAGCAGTGTCTGCACAGGATGGCTTCTTGCCTCCCCTAGATTTGACCTTGCACCTTTTCTCCAGCCCTGGTCCCAGGTCTCAACAGCCAGGGCCGTGGGGCTGCCGGCAGCAGGCAGGAGCTGCCGGAATTCAGCCTGGATGCAGGAGCCATCCACCTGCTGGCTCAAAAAGACAAGCCAGGTAGAAATTATATTGCTTGCTATTATTTATTTCTCAAGCCTTTTAAAAATCACTTCCTTCCTTCCATGAACGTGTCTGCTAGTGGGACAACATTAAACTCAACAGCTCAAGAGCTGGTGAGAAAGGTGAGGGCTAAGCTTTAATTTCTGCCAAATAATTTGAATAGCTCATCCCATTGTTGAGCAGGACGAAAACCCATTGCTGCCATCTCCCATCACAAACAGCAGCTCATTTCAAATGGGAATTCAGCGCTGGGGACCTCAGCTGCCAGGCTGGAGGTGGTCACCCTGTGTTGGTTGCAGCAGTCACCGCTGCGGTCACCGGCTCAGTCACTGGTCTGCACATCTTGTTACAACTAGAAGACATTAACAATTTTTTCCATAGAGTGGATTTGAAGATACTTTTGTTCCGTAAAAGAAAAGGAGATGAAAGCTATTAACTTTGAAAAGTACTTCAAATTTCACATTTCTTAACACTATACTTTTTTCCCCATTTTTTTATTGGAAAGGTAATGTGAAAAGATTTTTTTCTTATTTTTCATTATTCTTGGCAACTGCAAAACAAGTTTCAAAAAGAGCTACTTAAAAATAGCGCACCCAAAAAATCCAGTTATAAATATAGTTGCAGAAAGTTGACCCTTCCTTCTTGCTTTCCGCTTGGGCATTTTGATCTGGTGGTCCTAAGTCTGCTGAAAGTATCCGATATTTTGTGACTTATGACAGGTGTAAGTGGCCAGAGAGTAGCTGCTCAAGGACCCTTCTGGACTCTGCATCATCCAGTACCTGGGTGTTTGCAGTTGTGGATCCATCAGGGTCCAAACCCTGCACAATTGTCCAAAGGAAAGGACGCTGATTTTCCAGAGAATTGGGCTATATTACAGAAAATGTAGCTAAAGTTCTCCTCTCTTAAACAAATACACTGAGGTCATAAACTAGACTAAGAAGATTGGTTTCTATGTTATAGAAAAAAATTCTGCATTAATTTAACTGCCAGGTTGTCCCCAGAGTGGTAACATGGGGGTGGGTGGCTCTGCACATCTATCTGCGTGTCCAGGAAAGGAGACAGCACAGATGCTTTTTATACTTCACCAAATTTTCACCCAAAAATGCTGAAATGACCAAGTACTATTGTATTTCACATAATACTCATCTTTACACAATTAAGTAGGTTTATCTGAGTAGCTGTCGGCATCAGACATCTAGAGGTAGCTATACATCAGCCTGGCTGACAAAAAAAAAAAAAAAAAAAAAAAAAAAAGAAGGTCAGATTCAGGGAAGACAAATTATTTCACAAGCCTCAACACCAATTAAATCTGTTTCATTTTCAAATAATATACTGCAGGTGTCTGTAAAAAGAGTGAAGGTCATGTTGCTGGCTGTCTCCCTGTCTGTATACGTGATTTCTCCTCCAACTTGCTCCTCACCAGCAGAACAACACGGATTCCTCCCCAGACCTTTGCTCTGAGCATGCTTCCAGAGCTGTGCTGGTTTCCCAGCCATCCATGGACATTGTGGAGAGGAAGCGCAATTCGTAGGACCTGAAAAATGGCCTTCCCAGAATCGAGCACTGGAGTAATTAACATTTCTGAAGAATGAACTCCACGGAGTCTGCAACTGGGAACAGAGATGTGCTGATGTCTCTGTTTAATCAGGGCAGAGAATGAAGCAGATCCACAGAGTCTGTATAGATCAAATTCCACTTAAACGCTGTGATTGAAATTACGCCGGACTCTGTTGAATCTTGAGGAATTTTTCTAATATTCTAATATTTTAAGAAAATGTCCCCTACCTGCAGGGGACTGACACCTCTCCAAATCTCATGGGAGCAGGTGAAAATCAGAGAAGAAAACTGAGTACCACAGCTGAGATCCTCAGTATAGTTAAGCTAGAATCTTTGAAGTTACATCAATGTAAACCAGCTGTTGTTCTTGCCAGCCACTCTACTGGACCACCAGGAACCCGAAAGAAAGAGCCACAAAATCAGGTTTTCAGCCGAATCTCTGTAGCTGTTAGAAGACAGTGGCTTGAATAATAAGCTCAGCCTTAAAGCTCTATTTAGTGTCATGCTGCCAACCCATTCTTCACAAAGTGATGATCCAATTTTAAAAAATTGGCAACAAAATACACTATATCAGTTGAAAATCTAGCCCTGATTCTTTAAGAATAAATGAGGGCATATTATTAGCTGGAATTTTAAGTATTGGGCCTTTAGATCATTTACACCTTTTAAAATACATACATACAATAATTTTATAATGCCTTACATTCACTGCCCCTCACAAGTGTCCTCATTTATTTTCTCTTCTTCCATCAGCTCAATAATCACAGAAAATGGATAAATGCCAGCAAAGACAGACACAGCTTATGACATCTTTAAATGCCCAAGAGGTCGGTGAGTCTCTGCAGAGGCAGGAGCCTCAAGTTCAATGCAAATTTCAAGCGAAGCAGAGGAGGGACCAGCACCTGGCTCTTTCACACTCGAGAGGATGATCTAATTGCTGGCTATCAGTCCTCTACATGACTCAAAAATATGACTGTGCCCAATGCCTTTCCCTCTCACCACATCTAAACCCAAGACCAAATCACTGGAAATGTGAATCGGATGTTTAAATGGTGCTGTAGATCTGGCAATAAGCAATAAGCCAGGGGAGGAAATATGGTCCCTTTCTTGGTCACATGCCTGAAGCACAGCAATCCAGCTTATGTTTGTTTGGGCACAACAGCCTCAGGATTTTCTATCCCGGTTTTCAGGCACATGGAATTCTGCTTGGCTGAGTACATCCATGATCCAGGAGAGGCGTTACTGCTACTTTGGAGACTGCAAATGTCTGTTTCAGAGTCAGATTCCTGCTTTCCAAGGGGATGATGCCTGTCTAAGAAGTGCCCCCAGATGCCCAGGTCACATCCCCTTCACTTCTTGCCAGTCTCAAGGAGTTCCCTCGGTCTCATTTGTCGAGGTGCTGACCCTAACCAACCTCTGACCCCTAGGAACCAAATTCAGCAAGATGGGGAATATCAAGGACAGAGAACATGCAGCTTCTGTAGAAACCAAGGTCTCTACCACTTCCGTCACCCTTTATCAGCTCTTATTGGATAAGATTCAATGTGCAGTAGCCGTAGAAACAGTAGAGAGGTTGATTTCCCACTACACCTCTGTTTTTATCTTCTTTCCAGCTTGCCTGAAATCCTCTGATCAGCTTCACTACATCTTGACAGCTCCAACATCTCGATGGCCACAGAAGGGGCCCACTGGGAAACGACTGATACCCTCCTTGTGGCAAACCCTGCCACTCGGTGGGGACCCCCCAGGTCTCTGCTGTCTCCCGGTGAGTCCCATCCGTGGTGGATGGCGAACCTGTGTGCTTGGACAGGGGCAAGCTGGATGTCTGAGAGAGGCCACGTGCTGGGCATTGCCTGGGACAGGAGCATGCGCCGCAAACCCATGGCCAAACTCCGGCTCCTCAGCCTCCTCTCCTAGCAGCCACAGTGCCCACTGCGCTCCCTTGAGAGATGGTTTCTTCTTTCCATCCAGAATAAACACGAGAAGGTCATGCTGTGCTAGGGGCAGCAAGTTAAACGAAACACCGGCGTTTCATAACTGAGAAATGTGTAGACACACAAGGCAGCGGGGGAGGAACGGCTTTGAAGTTTAGCTAGTCAATGCGTCCCTCTGGGGTTTTTTTTCTTATGCTTATTTTTCGCTTTATAAATATATGCATTTTAAATGGTTGTGTAAATAAATGAGGACCTGGGAGAGGATCTACCACAACATAGAAAGAAAAGAAATCTCTGTGCACCAGACAAAGAAATAAACAATGAGAGCACGTTGTACAGCCCCCTCTCTTGGTAGCAGTCATTAATAATACCAAGCTGGAGAAGCGGTGTTTGGATGTTCACACCTTTCCGTGATGCACTTCACTGTACCCTGCTGTACTTACTATTTGCAGCTCCTAAAAGACATTTTTTTCTTGTGCTCAGATTCCCTAGGGAGGAAATGTCAAGAAAAGAAAGCTCTTCCACTTGCTACCAATCAGGGGGAAGCCACCCCAAACCCTTCCAGTCTTTCCAACACAAAGTGCTCCTCCAGGATCTGGAGTCCCAGTAGTTAATAGATATTCTGCAATAATTTGAGATAAAGAAAAAGAAGCAGGGGTAAAAAGCAGTAGGAGGAAAGAGATTCTTGCTCTATGCCATAAAATTATATTTGTTTCCTAATTGAAAATCAAAGCAAAATATATTCTCTTCAAATGAAAACAATTTTTAAAATTATCTTTCCAGATTTTTTTAGCATTTAAAAAAATCAAAACAAAGAAAAAGAATGTATTAAATTATTTAAAACAAACTGAGCAATGTGTAGCTGAGATCATTCAGCACTCCGATAGACACAGTACTTATTCTTTTATATCTTCTCCTTTCAGACTTGAGACCAGAGAAGAAAAAAAAGTGCTTATTAGGTGATGAAGAGTAAATCAGAACTGTTCCAGCACTGGAGCTCGATGCTTTCTGTGAGATTTTAAGGTCATCTTGCTACACAGAAAAGGAAATTATTACAGGAAATATTGCACTTCATGTTTCTGCAGCTGGATTAAGTGTTTTATTACTTACCACTGAGGACACTTCTGCTTGACACAAATATATTTGTTGGAGTATTTTATTAAATTACAGCAAACATCTGAATTCAGAGTGGGGCTATTGAGAAGCTAAATGTAAGGAGAATTGACATTACAGTGTCTGAGCAGCAGTAAAGCTGTAATCAGTTCTGACAGAACTGTTCGGATCCCACCATGGTGGAGCAGAAAGGAACAAAATAGCAGGAGTGCCCTAGGAATGCAGCATTCTGTGGAAAGGCTCTCCAGAGATGCTTCTCCCTATTTTTTCACCAACAGCACTACAAAAGTGAGGGCTGTAGGTAAATAACCGGTAAATACTTTGGTGTTTAGACAGATTTGGCATATTTTTTTAACAGTCCTCCCTCCTGACCTTACATAACTGCATGGACAGCTTATCTATCACTTTAAAACTGTAAATACCCAAAGCTGTACACTTTCTACCTACACTTTACTACCTACAAATTTCTATTTTTTACCGACAAATTGTAGGTAGAAAATAAAACTATCTCATTTAGTACTTTTCAAGCAATTTTTTTAAGGCTTTTTTTTCATGAGTTTTGTAATTCTCATTCAATTTTTTGAATGTTTGGGACCAATAATTTTAAAAGTCCTTGATTTCACTATTTCTGGCCAATTAATTCTGGAGAATTAAGAAGAGCTGGTTGCTGGTGCCTGCTGTACCCCAAGGCAGCCTGCAACAGCCTGGCAGGACCAAATCCCAGGCAAGGGCAGCTGAAGGGCAGTGACCGGTTCTTTCCTTCTGCCTTGGACATGAGATGCAGGAAGAGAGGTGTAAAAAATCTCCTTACCAATGATGGGGAATCCCCAGTAGGATCCTCTGCTCAGATTTAAGTAATTTTTAATCCCAGCCAGAAGGAAATTCTATTCAGCAACAGTTAGACCAGTCTTCTGTAACGATGTGGGGTGTGATATGGCCCCATTTATTGTTAGCTCTCACAGGAGAACTACCATGCAGGGAACATTTTTCACATGTGCAGTCTGTAAGAAGGATTTTCTAAGGGTTAAAAGCTTCTTGCTCATCACTGGACACTAAATTTCCCAGAGGAATGTTCTCAGGCTCATCCCTTACTCCTTTCACTCTGCTTTATAGTCATTAGAACACAGGTACATCTCAAGTCATTTTTGAAATACCACAGGAATTGCACAGCTTCCTCCCTCAAGCATGCAAATAATTCTTAAAAGGGTTTTCCTGGAAAACAATTCCTTAAATTTTTTTCTCAAGGGTATGTCCTCTTTTATTTGTCAGAGATCAAAATGTTTATGTGACGATGCCTAGCCCAAGGAGCTATTTGAACCTAGAGTACTTTGAGGTGGTAGCAGCTTTTTCTCCTCTTCCCTTCATTTTCTCTCATTCTTTTTACCCATTCATAAGATCTTCAGTGAGCCCGAAACTCAGAAAAAAATCTTTAAATTTTTATTCAATGTCTTAGTGTGCTGAAACAAGTCAGTTTCTCTGCAAAATTCTTAGGCATCAGCTGATTACCTGTAACTTCTTGTTTTGGACAATTTTTTCCTTTATAGACTCCTTGGACTTGTACTTTCCCTACTCAAAGTTTGCATGTAGTCAAGAGTATATCCTGCAGTGAGCTCCATCCCACCCAAGTTCAGTGGTGCAGGATTGTCCTCAGATGTCTGCCACATTTCTGTTGAAGTCTCTTGACCATAAGCATGTCCTTTAAGTCTCCATTCAAAAACAAGTAGCAGGTGCCAGATGCATGAAACTAGGTACTATATATTTGCTCCTAACGAAAAATCCTCTTAAAGTATCCAAACTGCTTGTGTATCAACAGAGAGGGAAAGGTGTCTTGGAAGATTTCCAGGGATCAAACCCAACTGAAGACCCTTACTTGATTGCATCTCTCTGAAGACAGACACAAGTCGTCTCTCCTGAGGTTAAATGTCCTTCTAGATGGTGACGTTCGAGCATGCTTATGTTCCAGTGATTTCAATAGGAATTAAAGACCCCGACCCAGGTCACTAACAAATTACAATCTGGCTGTTCACATCAGGACTCAGATTTACATAACTAAGCAAGAGCTTTGGTGTCCAATGTACAGAGCATTTCCAATTCTCTAATTGTCTCTGAATTCAGACAGACTGCCAGCTCTTTGGGTTGGGTCTTCTGCCCGGTGCCAAATGCACAGGCTGTGCTAGCATGGAAGGAGCTGCTCCATTGACTAACTCCACAGGGAGTCCTTCCACCAGACTTTGTTTTGCTGCTTCACAAAAATTAAACTGTTATAGTTCAGGCGGGATTTCTGGTTCCTGGAAGCCTCTCTCAAAATAAAGCTGACTGATAAAGTTCTGCATTGTTTTTTCGTAGTGTTCATCACCCTGAGTCAAAGCCACCGCAGATGACAGCATCGTGTAGATGAGTTCAAAGGTCTAATGCAACAAAGGACCTGTGTGTTCAGCTCTTCTTCTCCCTTACAGGAGCAAAGTCTTATTCTTTTTTAGTTTCCTCTCTGGAGAGAGCTTTATTTAAAATTCTGTTTGTACATCTCTTTTTTTTTTTTTTTAGTGCCTTTGGGCCTTGAGAAATCTGGAAGCTCAAGAATTCAAATTTCAAGGAGGTTGTTTAGAAAAACTTCAGTGAGCTGCAGCATTTTGTAAACTCCAGATGCAGGCTGATGCCTTTGATTATTGATACTTGCCATTCAGACTCTGTCCTTGTCAAACATTTTTTATTTCCACACTATTGGGTGAAAATTTCCCCATCCCGCAGTTGCCTTGTAAAGCAGAAAACGCTAATGTTTGCGTCTGTTGCAATGCGCCTCTGGCAGGAAAAACAGGCTCTGCACAGAGAAATCTTACTGTTGTCAACCCCTCCTTTTCAGGTAGAGTATGGACCTATATCACTTTTTTTATATAATCACTGTCTTGGCAAAGAATAAAGAGCTTCAATTTATGGCTTGCCTGACTGTGGTTGTCCCCTGCAGCTCATTTGACTATTCATCATGCTCCACACCATCAGCCCTCCATACAGCTGAGGCTGTCACCTATCAGAGGATAAACCCTTGGTCTTGTTATAAATTTAACATTATATATTAAATATATGTATTATTATAATACTGACATATGATATTTTACATATATTAAATCTTTAGAACTCCTCGCAAAGAGATTTTGACTGCCGCGTCCTGCTCAGGTTGTAGCTCCAGTAATTACACGCCATTCCTGTCATAATGGACCAGAAATTCAACTAGTCGAAAAGCCAAAATCAATGTCACACCACTACTGCAGCTCTGCCGATTCACAGCACGATGGACCGGCAGCATCTTCCTCCCCTTCACCCCATACAAGTGGCACCGCGAGCTCTTGCTCCATCTCTCCAGGGACTGAACTCAGGGTTGCTGACAAGAGGTCTTGCTCTGGCCCCTCCAAAAGACAGGGAGGAAATGGTATGCATCTCACCTACTGTAATGTTATGGTTTGATTTGCCAGAGAGAAACTACATCTTAAGAACAAGTATATTTATTTGATTTTCATTAGCTAGGCACAGAAATAACCCGTGTCAGTTGAACTCTCCTCTTGCTTTTCAGTTTTACAGATTTTTCTCAAAAAGCTCCTGAAATTTAGAAATATTCCCAGGCAACCTTCCAAAACTCAGAAAGTAGTGAATATTGAACATCGTTTTCCTTCCTCTACACTAACTCATCAATTGTAACAGCCAGGGAATGTATTTTTAAAGTTGCACTTAGAGGCAGACAAATCAGGTTAAAAAGTAAAGGGATTTCCATCTCTACATCACCACGACCAGCTTTAAATCACACCTGAAGATGGCTCATTTTTCTGTTTGGGTAAAGAGCAAGGCAGAGGGAAAAGCTCCGGGTGCAGGAACAGGCCTGAAGCTTTCTTGCTTGAGGTACCCACCTTCTCTGCAGATGTCTAGGAAGGATCCCAGGAGCAGGTGGGACCTGTGTCCTGCAGGACTCCGAGAAGCACCCACTCCACACAACAGCAGAGCCTCTTTGGTTTTTTAACATTCGGTGAAAGCGCAGATGTTAACTCTGCAGGTCCCCTCATATGAACAACACATCAGCCAAAATGGCATCTATCTTCCCCTTGCTGCAGACAAGACATCAGCTTAATTGGTGTTCTGGACTTGTATTCTCACGCTCCATTTTTGTTTTAATTAAATGCCATTAATTTTTACCTTCTAAACTATTACAAATGTAAATGAGAAAGGTGCAGGTATATTCCCTTCCATTTTTCATGCACGTACAGATTTTTTCGTTCTGGGTAGGTGATACACGCAACATATTGACACCAGAACACTTGATACCAGAAGATGAAGACCTGAACACAAAAGCATTTAGTTTGTTGGCTTCCCGCTGAACTCAGTAGGCTGTTCAGAGTCTCAACAGGAGTGAAGAGCTGCAATGGTTGGCTGAATCCTCAAGAAGGAGGCCAGGACCACACAGAGAGCTAGTAAGAGTGCCAAGAATAAAACCCGGGAGCTTCGTGGCTCTTTGTTCCCCATTCAGGACATGGGATCAGGCTTCCTCTCTCCACTGATTTCATGTAAGAGCAATAAGGGATGATACTAGGAGGCTAGATGCATGATTTGGAGGTCATAGAACCATAGAATAATAGAATAGTTAGGGTTGGAAGGGACCTTTAAAGGTGGCCTGTGCATCTTTGCATTCACAGGGACTGATGCTGCAGGTAACTAACAGAGATATTTCAGGGGAGGGATGCAACCAAATCTGAACACAGCTAATTGAGAGAAAATAAAACAGAGCTGCACAAAGAACTCAGTCAAAAGCTAAGATCTAAAAATAATAAAACACATAGGTCACAATATCATTTGGTTCAGAAATATGTGATTAAAACAATGGACTTCTGGGAATGTGACATCTGTAGATTTGCAAGAGTATTTACAACTTCCTATAAGGGTTAACGCCATGTTTCCTCAACCCTCCTTACAAAGCAGAAATGTTAAAATACATAAAAAGGAACACTGAATTTTTAACAGAAGAAACTTAAAGTGGCCATTCATGACACAAAGCCACGCATTAAAGCACTTTTTAGCACAAAGGAAAAGAGCAAACTACGAATATGAGATGATCAAAATAGCAGCCTCTCCTTTGTTTTTCTTAATGAATTATCTTGGGGCAGTTTTCCCTTGGCGCGCACACAACACCTCACGCTGCATGAGCCGTGCTTGCACTGCTGTGGACTCAAGCCACGTTTAAACACAATGGAGAGTCCTGGAGCTACATGTGTGTGGAGCACCATCTGCAAACATCTTCAGCACCACCCCCAGCAACTTCTGTAAAACACTGACGTTCGTACTGCCTGAAATGCAAATAGTTCTGAACTTAAATACCAGGTGAGATGTTTCTGAACTGAATTCACTGCTCTGTCCATGAGCTAACCCCTGCCTCGCAAGAGGTGAAACACAACAGTCAGTGAGGCATGGCTGGAAGAAGGATCACGCATGTCTTCTAATCCCATTCTTGCCACATTTGGGATATTCATGACATTTTCAAGACAATTAGTGATTTTTGAAAGTTCCTTAGCTGAATATTGGCCTTTAACAGCTGCTTTGAAGGAGCTGAGTGTACAAAATATGTTCATTGAATAGCATCGCTTAATTATGCAGGCATTTTCTTAGATGCTTTCCTCTTATTTGGAAGCTTAGATATTCCCAAAATCTTTGGTTTTAAATCAGCCCACGTATAGGGATGCCACTGTTGCTGCATATGAACTCAGTGGTAACAAAATCCAACTACAAACTCAGCCCAGAATCCAGAATGAAATGCAGTAGATTTTGCTAAAATCTTTAGGAATTAAAATAACCATTAATAAAAAAAAAATCTGTCTCTTTTCCTGAATGCATGATTCCACAAATGCAAATCAAGGTGAGAACAAGCAGGCTTGGGTGAACTTCTTTGACACATGCTAGTTGACAAGGGCCTATAAAACAGCTCTTCTGGAACATCGCTTGGGTTTGAGAGCTTGCAGCAAGAGGACCAAAAAGGCATATGAGCTATTGAGGCTTAACTTCCACTCACATTCCTAGTAGCAACCCTACATATCACGAAGAGTTAAAAACTGGGAATGGAAAAAATCCACAGCCTCAGAAAGCCGCAACTTAATGTAGCCTGGCATTATTGGAAGGACCCTTGTTTTGTGATTTGTGGTATTAAACAATATAAAATTCATTTGGGTTGTCACTGGATGGAAGCAGATTCTGTCCAATTCTTTCTGAAAAAAAACCACCCCAAATTTGGAAGTCTCTGCTAATGTCCAAAGTGTAAAATACTGCACCAGTAGTATTTTCAGTTTAATCTGACTGGAGCTGGAATGAAAGCTTTAGAAGAAATAATGGATTGATAGAGGAATAAACCATGGATTGGTAGCAGAGGAAGCCCAGGATTGCCCTAATCAAGAACAGCACCATGAGTCTATGGAGGATTGTATGGAAAACGATGAGTGGGACCAAGTGGGTCCAAAAACTTCATCTGCATGAACAGGTGATTCTAAAATGCTTTGCTGTGAGATCAGATGGTTACTCCTTAAACTAGTGAGGAACAAAGAGACTCAGGCCATTGGAAAACAAGGATGCTTTTATGAAATTTTGGCATCTTCCTCCAAAAGCCCTTGAAATGGCAGGTAGGAAGCCAGGATCCATTGTACACACCTATTTGGATGGGCCCAAAGAAAGAATGATGCTTTCTCTAGAGAAAATAGGTGATGCAGAATTGCTGGCATCAAGGTCATCTGCTTCTGGGTTTTCTTCCATTTCACTGGGCAAGTCAACTTGGATTAAAGGCTATCTTCTGCGTAGCAGACCATGTCACACCTCAGTCAGCTGTTCTTACCCCTGCCTCTGGGGCATTCCAACACTGGGGAAGGCAGGCCAGCACAACTGGAGCTGGGAGATTTGACTGGGAAGCAGCAGGTTGGATGATCAGTCAAAGTAAGGACAAGAACATCTGGGCCAGCTTGCTGCTGTCAGGATGGCACAGCCTGGACCTGCCATGGATTTCAGCTGAGCCTGCTTAGAGGCTCAGAGAGTACACTTCTGAATTTACAGCAAAAAAGAGCAGCTGAGGTTCTCCATTTATGGGGGCAAACCTCTGTCTGGCAAGGGAACCCACAGCACTTACCAGCTTCATTAAAGAGATCCTCACTTCAACCTTGGATGATGGAGAACTCAGCACAAAGGGGCACCATCCCCTGTGGTCGCAGGAAGAACGTATGCTTCCTTCTGACGAAAGAGTGGCAGTAGCATCTCAAATTTGTCTTGAGCCTTTTCCCAATTATCAAAATCAGGCTGTGAAAAGTCTATCTGTACACTAAGCCAAAAGCATTTTTCACCTAAAAGCTGTTTTAAAAAAAAATAAAAGATCAGTAGCTCTGGAACAAGGGAGCTGTTGAAACCAGCATTCCAAGATGAACTGAAAGAACAGCTCTTTAATCCAAAGCTCCATATAAAAAGAAGTACATTTATATTGTGGTTGAGACCACAAACCACCTAAAATATCAGTAGCTGATATGTAGTTCCAGCTGCAGGCAAGACTACAAAAAGTGTTCATTGCTACAAGGAGCAGCAATTGCCCTAGGTATTCTAGCTTGCTTTTTAATTTGCTGGTTTTGAAGTGATTTCACTCCAGTTAGTGAGGATGAGAGAGAAATATCAAGGAGCCAGAGAGTTTAAAAATGCACACAAGAGTGCTTTTTGGGAACAAACTCTCAGTAGGTTTCTTTGGCTGTGTCTAGGCCCCTTGCTCATGATACAAACACAGACAGCGCTGGTGGAGAGCATCTCCTTAGGCTCACTAGCCCACCAGAGAAAAATATATGATTTAAGGTTTGTTTTGTGAAAACTCCTAGATTTCGCCTGACCTACAGCCTGGCATGGAAAATGCTACAGGTAAAGCGACAGCTGGAGCCCTTTGATATCCTGAGGTGATGAGATGGCAGAGGACATGGAATCATAGAATTGTTTAGATTGCAAAAGACCTTTAAGATCATCAAGTCCAACTGTTAACCTAACACTGCCAAGTACACCACTAAACCAGGTCCCTAAGTGCCACATCTACACGTCTTTTAAATATCTCCAGGGATGGTGACTCCATCACCTCCCTGGGCAGCTTGTTCCAGTGCCTGATAACCCTTTCAGTGAACAAATTTTTCCTAATACCCAATCTAAACCTTCCCTGCCACAATGTGAGGCCATCTCCTCTCCTCCTATCACTTGTTACTTGGGAAAAGAGACCAACACTCACCTCCCTACAACCTCCTTTCAGGTAGCTGCAGAGAGCAAGGAGGTCTCTCCTCAGCCTCCTCTTCTCCAGGCTAAACAACCCCAGTTCCCTCAGCTCCTCCTCATAAGACTTGTGTTCCAGACCCTTCACCAGCTTCGTTGCCCTTCTTTGGATGCACTCCAGAACCTCAATGTCTTTCCTGTAGTGAGAGGCCTAAAACTGAACACAGTATTTAAGGTGCAGTTCCTGATGTCCCATCATTCTGGCATTAGCCCAGAGGCTTCCTAGGTTTTCTTCAGCCCTGTGTTCAGAAGCCCTCGTCAGCAGCCTGCCCAAGGAAAGGGCAGCAGAGCCGGAGCTCAGGAGGGATGAGGAGCTTGCTGCCACACTTTCCCTGATGGAGGGGAACTCGCTGTTTCCCACCTGCATCTTCCAGTCTGCTGCAGTCAGCTCCCAGAAAGGCTTGGAAAAAAGGACCTTTAGGTGGAGCTCTCAATCCAGGGTGGAAAAGCCACCACGAGTACCTGCTTGCTGCCAGGTTTAGCAGCAGATACTCCGCGGGCTGGGCCTGTCACTGGGACACCCAGTGACTTTGCTTTACAATTATTTTTTTTTCCCCATGTACTTTTGTGCTAGACATGCCTCCCAGCTTTCAGACCAGGACGGAACACAACCCTGAACACATCTACTTCACTGTATTTCAAGCAATCCACCCATTTTCATGTATCCATCGTGTAATCTGCATGGGTTTTGTGGGCCAAAACAGCAGTGCTTTGGCTTGGAGGGTGTTTGGGACAGTAAGCATGGCCCAGGTCACACACGTGGGCCTGGCTGGGGGGCCGCAAAGCATGCACAGAGCGGGAAGGGGGCACAAGGGGGCTGCAGAGGGACGGCAGCCCCCCGAACGGAGCATCCCCCTTGGAGGCAGATGGCGAGGACTTGGGGAGGAAGGGAGCGTGTTCGCACGTAGGGAGGTGATTTGGATGCAGGCAGGGAAGTGTGGCAGGGCCTGGCCGATTTGGCCAGGCTGCTGCTCGTTGTTATAGCAACAGGAGGAGCCTGCTGGCAGCAGAGAGGATGGAGCACAAAGATGGGGAAGGGGGACATTTTTAGAAAGCAAAGGAGAGATTTTGAAGGGGGGGAAGAGAGGGACAAAACGAAAGTCTGGAGACCAGGATGGAAACTACAGAGGGATGTGTGGAATATGTGGGAATGGAGGATTCTCCCCACATGCAATCAGATTGTCCCCCATCACATCTCTTCCCCGGGGCAGAGTAAGGGTCTGGCCGGGGTCCCTCTCCTGCCGGGAAGGGGAAGGGCTGCCAGAAGCGTTCTCCACAGTGGTAGCAGGACCAACACCATTTCTGGTGGGGTGGCCGGTGGGAAGGGGGCAGAGGAAAGGGAGCACAGAGTTGTGCTCAGGCTGGAACTGCAGCAGCACCTAAACCCTTTGCAACAACCCCAGAGTGGCTGTTGTTGCACCTTAGGGTAAAGGACCAGCAGCTGGAGAAGGTTGTCCTAGCCACAATCCTGGCATGTTTGGGTTTATCACACCTCCAAAATATCCTGACAGCCCCTTGGATCTCTGCAGTGATCTGCCAGTGCAAAACAGCCCTGGAGACACCACAACAGCCATCACAGACCTCTCCATGGTGAACCAGACAAGCATTTTAACAGAAACTTTTGTTTCTGTTAACCTTTGTGAACTGAGCTAACTGAATCACTGAGATCTTGAAAAAACACTCAAAGCTTTTTAGCATGATGTCTCAGCGCAATGGAACTGTTAAAGACATCTGCACAACAAAAATCACTAAATAATCTTGCGTTTCCCTAAGAAATCACCATTTTATGACATAGCAAGTCTCGGGAGCTCAGCACCGCTGTGTTTTCTGAGGAAAGCTTTGAAGGGGGCAGGAGGAAAAGCCATTGCAGGGCCATCGACAATGCCCTGCTCTGCACAGCTCTGCCCCAGAGATGAGCGGCAGCGGGGGCGAGTTCAGCACAGGGACACGGGATCCAGACCCGCAGGGACTCGTCGTGCCCCAACAGCCCCTGGACACCCCCATGCTGCAGCCTAGTGAAGGGGAGGTAAATAGCCTGGGTGGTAAATCACTCAGAGAGGCTTTTTATCATTTTAAATATGACAATTTGACTTTGCCCTGGGATTGCTTGCATGTATTTTAAGCTTCTTGCTAATCACACAACGTACTTCCTCCATCCTCTTCTCACCCCCATTGGGCTTTTATCATCATGGCCCTTCTTTTTAAGGGGTGGTTGAGATAAAAACTTTGATACAACTACACCAGTTGCTCATTTATGCTCTATCAGACATCCATTCTGAATTCTGGTTCCTATCTGCTCTGTCCCCTTGCCCACACAGTATTTCTCATTTCCACTCCCCCCCTGCCAAGGGCTGGGGCTCGGTTTCCCTTCACTCAGCATGGCAGTGCCCTCATCCTCAGCCTCAAACACCCATTTGAGGATCCATCCCAAGGATTCCTCACTAATTAAATGCTATTCATTACAAACCAGCCCTGGGAAATAATCCAAGGGCAGGGAGGCCTGAACAGGCAGCAAGAGCTTGGGGTGAAAGGGAACAATAGGAAAGAAATCAAAAGCACAATAAGGCTTCAGGGGAAAAATAAAATAAAGAGCCATAGGGTACTGTGGTGGTTTAGCCATTAGGTGTGAACACAGGAACACACTATGCCGTACGTAGGCTGTGCGCTGTCCTCAGCTTTTGCTGTTTATCCTTGGGCGCTGGGCAGAAGTCTTCATCAGTCAGGGACTCACCTTCCCACTGTTTATTCCTCCTTTTTAGCACCTCCTTTTTCCCCTCCAGACAGCAATCCCTGCTCTTCAGCATCAGGATTGTGTGGGTCTGCCACAGAGGGGCCTTTTGAAGCCCCAGGCAGTTTGCAGTTCACCACTGGTCTGGTTATCAGCACAATTTCCTGATATGCAGGGAACAGAGTTCTTGGTAAGAAACAGAAGCAACTCCCTTGCAATAAGAAAATGACAAAAAACCCACAAGATCTGTGTTTTGAAGATAATTTACTCCTTGGTATTTAATGAGTTAATTCGATTTGTATTAGGAATGAGAGGAAAATTTCCCTAACAAGCCAGGGGTTGTGAAGTATAGGGCCCACTGTGCTTAGCAAACTTCCAAAAGCTACTTTTTGCAGTAGCACCTGAGCTACTTTGAAATTCTACGGAGGAGAATTCACCTGAACGATTAGCACAGGAATAAAGCTGGCTTAAGATAAGTGCAGAAATTGTACATCAGGTCCACGACCGATGAAGGGACGTCCAGGTCTGACAGTGTAAGTTTAAAGGGTCCCTCTCTTTTCCTGCTGCTACTGATGAAAGCAAACTTCCGATCAGCTACTCGTCAGAGAAATCTTTTAGGCTTCATTTCCCAAAGGAGAGATCAAAGACAGACATCCTGTTGGATGTAACACCTTTTTCAGGGAGACCCTTTCAGATGGGCTGGGCTGCTGTGCTCCGACTCCAGCGTGGGTGGGATTCAGCGCTCCGCGGGCAGCTCCCTTTGCCCTTCTATAGCAAGCGATACGCGCTTCAAATGAACCCTGCTAAGGGGCTCAGGCTTGCTGGGTGCTCTTTAATTTTCAAGCACAATGAAGCAGACTTGGCATTTCAATTGCATTATGAAAGATTTGTTTCGAACGGCTGAAGAGGGGAAAAGAAGTACGTTTCTTCTTCCCACCTCATCAGGCTGAGGTTTCCCGGTGCCAGCCTCCATCTGTGTTAAATTGCTCATGCCATCCACCGGAGAGATTAGACTTGGGTACATAATAGAAGTTAATTCTGAAAATCATTACTCAGATAATTAAGTACTACAGCTGTAGTGGGTGATTCTGGCTCTTGGAGCTCCCTCTCAGGTGCTTTACATCCTTCTCACTTTCCCTCACCACCACGGTGGAGATGCCACCTCCCCTCCCGCTGGTCTGTTTGGCCTGGGGCAGGTCCCTTCTCCCCAGCCCCCTGCAGAAGTCACACGTCCCCCCAGCTCCTTGGGGGCTCAGCCAAGGGCTCCGCGGCACCGAGCACTGGAGTTGGCCAGGGACAGGCTCTGTATCACCACACAAACCACTCAGAGATTAAGGGCCACATTTACTGAAGGTACGCAGGTGCCTCATCTTTCCTGGGGAGCAAAACTTCAGAAAAAAAAAAAAAAGAGGTGGTTCAGAGCTGGCACTTGAACTGCTCAGCTCCAGAGTCTTTGCAATGCAGATGATGCTCCCTCTGAGACAGGCACTGTGGGCTCCTCTGCAGCCAAAGAGAGGAAAGGGACCGTGCTCCATAGGGCTGATCTCCAGATGATTAGCTCAAACGCATCTATCTGAGGTTCAGCAAAATGGACCCCTGCGTACCCAAAGAACAGAAGTAGTCACTGTTTAACCTCAGAGAGGCAGCGCAGGCAGTGTGGTGGACCCCGTGCAGCCATTACCTAGGTCTAAAGCAATGCTAAAAACTGGCTGTGGAAGACAAGCACTGGGTGGGAGTCAGGCTCTCCATGCTCCACTTCCACCACTACGTACTTCCCTCTGACCACGGTTTCCGTCACCTCCATCGAGGACAGCCATCCTTAATGCTGACAAGGCCACCACAAACTCAAGTAGAACACAAACAGTCTAAAGTGGTGGGAAAGACACCTTGTATTTCCGTTCCTCTAGATCTCATTAAGTGTTTGTGCTCTTCCTATTGCGATGTCTTGAGAACCTAACTTGCGCTCCTGTTCTTCACCCTCAAGATGTCAGTTCTGATCCTGCAGAAACTGCACCACTGAAGCTGTTCTGTCTCCAGCTGTCTTGCTCAGTTATTTTCTTAAGTGCAACTGGTCACTACAAGTGCCATCACCCCTTTCAGGTTATGAATGCCATCCATGGCCCCTGTAACAGCAGCCAAGGGACCTCAAGGTACTTCTTTCCACGTAGCCATGGCATGATGCAACCCATCTGCACGTGGCCACAGGAGCACAAACAAAGCCCCCAGCAGACCAGTGCTTGCAAAGCCACATGATAAAATGTGGCTCAGCTCAATCCAAAAAAGCATACAAAAGGAAGATCATCTTTTCCACTGGACATGCTACAAAAGCAGATCGCATATCCTCACTGTTTCCTTTCTGGAGCTAGAGTGAAATAACAAAGGATAATTCAAAACACATTTGGAGATGCTTGAGGTAGGAGAGCGCAGGGCGATATCTCCAACAGGCAACAAAAACCCACTCCTTATTAACTCTCTGTTCTTTCTTACCTCCCCCACATTTGACAGCTCCTGGAGCGCGTCCAGCGTCATTGCGTCAGCAGTACTGCCAGGACCCATTCCACATGCTGAGCAGTTTCTGAAGGCAAAAGCATTTCCTGACATCTGTTCTGAATTCTCCGCTCTTCTCCTCCTCCCCCACTTCATTTCACCCCACGCTCCTCTCCAGCTCCCCCTCCATCACCACCTGTCCCCGGCTGCCCAGGGCTCACCAGTAAGAGCTGAGGGTCTTCATGAAGAACTGATGATCCACACCTGTCCCAGCCCTGTTCCTCCTCCTGACAGTTTTATCTGTCTGCTGTTGACACTGGGGTTTGCTCTTAGCAATGGCAGGGAGCAATCTGACCCTAACCCAACAAATCATTTGTGCGTGCTTTCACATGTCCAAGTTTTTCCTACTAGAACCACAGGCGCTGGCTTAATTAAAAGAACACTTGCAGGACGGAACCCAGGACCAAGCTCATTACTCTTCCCTCGCTCCCTTTTAGGATGGAGCTGTTGCAATGCTAACGATTCCAGGGATGAATTTTGCCTGGGACACATTGATGAAGTTAGCAGGACAGTGAATGAGTTCCACAATTATTTGATTCCCATTTTAAGTTTTCCCTCGTGCTCCACCTCACCTTGCACTAGCGGAAGAGCTACACAGTCCTAAAAATTTTCTGTATCAAAAATATTCAAAAGATAATAAGACTAAGAGACACAATGAGCTTTTTCTGCCAACTAATTTGCCAATAATTTTGCATATACAAACACGGATGCGGTTTAAAGGAACCAAGAGTCATCACTGTCTTGATATGCCCCCCTGCATTGCAGAATTTTAAATAACCTGAGTATCTCAGCGCAGTCCCGGAGGTTTTGTTTTCAACAGGACATGACAGACACCACCGTATATGCCAAGCATGTAGTAGATTTTATTAAGCATAACTTTGGTTCTAAGTATTCCACCCTCATTCTCGTAAT
Organism: Ardeotis arabs; assembly: GCA_011801015.1. Lineage (NCBI taxonomy): Eukaryota > Metazoa > Chordata > Aves > Otidiformes > Otididae > Ardeotis > Ardeotis arabs. The sequence continues at coordinate 46,803 of JAAGAY010132765.1, read as the reverse complement.
ACCTTTAGTTAAAAACAATCATACAAGAGCAAATACAAAAAATATTAAATTATGAAAACAAATCCATTAAGGCTCCCTTTTTATATTTATATATATTTATATATGTACACTCAAACAAATGCAGATATTAACAGAGGGTTAAAGCCACAAAAATGCTAAAAAATTTACTACTATACTATCAAAAGCAAGAGTTTTTAAAAAGTACAAAGTGGTAAGTGAGCCATTTTCAAATCACTGAAGTATTTGCCAGATTGCTTCAAAACTCATACAGCTAAAGGACAGATGAGGAATTGCTCACGCCTACTGGCAAGCAGTTTCTTACTTGAGCAGCTGCACAGGACACTTGCGGTGTGACTAGCTGATCACCCATTTAAGGGTTGCCCATCCTAGCCCAATCCTGACCTTAAAGACAAGCTTTTGCCTGTCAAATTGCCATGAAGGTGGCTGGGGTTCCTAGACTAAAGGGTCAGCAGGATTCAAAGATGTTCTAACACACGTGTTGATGTTCTGGTCACACAGAGAATTAATTCCAATGGAAAACAAAAACTGACTTCACGCTGTATGTACACGGGGGTTTTCTGGCCTCCTGTGTTTCAGAAAAAGAAACTCTACCCTGAACCACAAGCTAACACAGAGAGAAAGCAGAATGCCTTCAGCCTTGAAGGCCCCGATCCAACACACCCACTGAAGCCAAAGAGAGGTCCTTGTCTCCCACGACTCCGGTGTTATCTGGATTACACCAACTTCATTTCACTGTGCATGCACGGTAGGATTGCCGCGCTCACCGAGGGGAAATGGCTGAGAAGAAAGGTCTGCTCAAGCCAGAGGAGGGTTTCCTCACGAACTTCCAGGCATCTCCATACTGAGCAAAAGGTTAATTGTGGAGTGGAAATCAGGAGACATGGAGTTTGGTAGGCTGGGAGCGGCTAAGATAAAATATGAGTGTGGTGTGGAAGGCTCATATATAGTGCTGTCTCAACAACATGAAACAAACTCAATCAGTGCAAGCGTCTGAATAATGGGCTGCCAGAAAGGAAGAACCTCTCCTTCCAGAAGAAGTGAAGGAGAAAGGGAAGAACCTGCAGCACTCAGGGCGTTCCTCTGTTGAGAAAATATATGGAAAAGTCTTATGTTTGGCCTTTGTCTTTTGTAGGTCCATAATCTGAACAGTCTGGTAGACCATCTTCTCATTTAATCTTCTAGATGTGGGTCACACGGCAAGTCTAAATCAATGGCAATACACAATTCAATTCACTCTTGATCTGATTATGTCCTCATAAAAAATGCCTGGATCATGACAAATTGAAGTCTGTATCTAGGAAACATTTCTTATTGTGAACATTTTGTACCAAGTGCTATGCTGAAATTGTATTTAAAATGTCCAATGCTTATAGGAAAGGCAAAAGGAACTAAAAAAACAAACCAACAAACCCTCCCCCACCACCTTTACAATACAAACATGCCACGGTTGATATTAATAAAAAGTGTTCTCAAACAGTTATGTCCAATGTAATTACAAAGCAGAAATTATTTTGTTCAGCATCCTAAGGCAAAGACTAGGATTAGATCCTCAGTTAATATGGATGAACAAAGCTTCAGTGAGAGCTAGGACTGTGCCAACCAAGAAAGATGAGGATTTCTCCCCAGATTCTGAAGATAAAATACCTGCACCCATTCACACCAGATAAGAATCCAAATCTATAATCCTACGTGAGTAATCTGTTCCCCTCTCCTCATCCCAGGCTTTCCTGGATAATTAGTAGTCATAAGCATGAAGGACCAGATTCTGCCATCCCTGTGCAAGCTGAACAATATTTTATTTAATGGCAAGACACAGGAGCAACTTGTGGAAAGGCAGAAGGTAGCAGAATTGGACCCTTAGACTCTGTGGTAACACACTTCCCTTCTTTCTTGAGGCTAAAGGAAGGATGGGATAAAATGAATTTCATTTTATGCCTCAATTTAGGAAAAAAAATTTCCATTTCAGTAGATTCCAATGATCAGTTTGGTCTGGCTTAAACACCGCTCTGTTGCAGGAACTACAAGTTTCTGCAAGCAAAGAGCAGGAACTGATGGCAGATCAGATTCCTGACTTCAGTTCCAGCAAATGAGTTTAAACGCTACCAAGTCATGTGTTAACACTGTACTCAGATCGGCATGTTCTTGGAGGAGAAAGGCCACAACAGCAAAGTAGGTAGGATTTCAAACCACAAAAAGCAGAAGGCAGGTCATTTTGCATCGAGAGATAACGGAGGTAAATTCACAGGTAGCACTGCATAGGCCTGCACACAATGGCCTAAGGGAGAAGTTTAGAGACAGAGATAAACCAGCTTCTGGATTCTCCCTGGTGAGAGCATCATCAGATTTCTGCTCTTTCATAGCCAAAATTCTACATGCTGAAGAGGGAGAACTGGGCTTTAAGGCTGCTTAACTGCTCACTGCTGGTGAATTTTAAGCATTTTCAGTTTGCCCACACCTGCCTGAGGACAGGCAGCAGTGATCCATATACCTTGTATCCTCCCAGATTTGACAAATATTCCAGCTAAACACAAATTATTCTGGAGTACAGACAAGCTATAGGTCTAGATGGAGGAAATTTACCTGCACAGCAAAGCTTCATAAGATATCACAGGAGGATTTTTGTTCTGTTTTAAAGCAAAATATAATCTGTGTATCTCTACTGAACTAGGATCACAAGAGATAAAGCAGTGCAACACTGAAGGAGCTTCTCTAGTATCCCTGGTTAAAATCTCTGAGTAACCACGTCAGACTGGTCCATGACACTGAACTGACTTTATCCATTGATCTCAGGACTGCATTTGGCAAGTCGATCTGTTTACAGTACTGTCTCATTAATCCACACGTCCCAGGAATTAAAAATCTCATCTTCAGTTAAGTGTCAGCTGGATGCTATTATTTACCCTCTTGAGGGGCAAATCTGAGACAACTTGCAAAAGCCTTTCTCCGCAGGAAAGCTGGAAGTCTTAGCAGGTGCTGCCTCTAGGAGTCTGGTGCTTCTGTCGCTTCCTGGACCGTCCTCCTCAAGTTGCCCTTGACTTTGACAAATTCAGGTGCATTTTCCTGCTCTTCCTGTATCTTCTGCTGCTCCAGTTCCAACTTAAAAGGGAATCACAAGTTAAAAAAAAAAGTATATAAACCAAATCTTTGAAATACAAGACAAAATACTAAAGGTTTCCATAACTGGCCATGCAAAATTCTTTAAAATGCTTGCTTGCTTTCTCTCATGGAAAATATAAAGTTGCATTTCTTTGGGAGTATCTGCTCTCATAAACAATAAATCCTTTCAAACCCTTAGCTCTAGCTTGTTCCAGATGTCCACTTTTGCCAGATGGACAAAAACTCTGCAAGCCCAGTATGAGAACAAGGTGAGGCATTTTTGAATAAATTCTTTGACATCTTCCTTACAGAAACAACCGTAATTCCCCTATCCAGCTTTTACAACAGGACAAGGACAAATGTGCTTTGTGGGAGAACACATGTGAACAACTACTACGGAGCACACGTGCAGAATTTATTTCTGAGTGTCTAGGTATGGATTTCTGTATCTAACTTGAGCCTCTTTTGCTGCATCTGTTTTGCCTATCGCAAAAAGCAATTAAAAAAAAAAAAAATCTACCTTGGCCCTTAGTTGTCCATTTTTGAGAGCCCATTCACTGACATTTTCAATTCAGTTGGAGATCCTCCCCATGCAGAGACTGGAAATCACCATGTGAGGTTAGACGCTCTGTTCTACAGAGCAAGGCTATACAGTGCCCACACAGAACACGGCTTACACATCGCAAATACACATCGCTCAGCAATCCTCAGTGAAGGCAGATAAGTCAGCAGAAAGGAGGAAACAACCCTTCAGAAAACTAACAAAAGCTCCTGAAAGAGGCTTTTCTTCTTTTTTTAAACAGACCAAGGTCTCCCTGATTAATGGGGACCACATACAGCTCACCTAAATAATCTCTCCTTTGTCTCTGGTTCACTGGCAAGAGACATGCCTTGTTACAGTAAATCATGACAACGTTCCTCCATGAGTCATCTTGTCAATTAATGCCAGTTCTATGATATTTACAAAGTCACAACATTGCTTACAACGTGCAGGCTTCTCCTTTTCTAACAGAATTTTCTATTCTACAGAGTTCCCTGGATGGCTCATCAAATCAAATCTTCCCACTAGCCGAACCATTTGAAGCCGAGCCCTTAGAGCAGAAAGGGAAAGTGACAGGATGATACACTTAAAAACACAACAGCTTTTTCCCTCCAAAAATATTTCTATGCCTAATTAAAAAAAGCTATAATAAAACCCCCAAAACCTACATAATGATTGGATTACACTCAATTTTGAATAGAGTAATTATTTGGCTTAACTGATTTTCATTGAGAAAAACAGGAGATACTGTTTTAAAGCATTCATTCACTTAAAAATAAACGCAATGCCTGATGCACAGTGACTTCTTTGATGAGGTGTTTCACTGTAGAAATATGTCCTCGCAGGTACAAGAAGTGCCTTAAGAGGCACAGAGACGTTTGGCTGGCCCTGCACCTAGCAGTAAGCTCACCACAATGAACTCCAACTCCACATCATCGCCACACTCAGGGTCTGAGGATCTTTTTCATTTGAAAACACCAATGGGCTCATGTATTTTAAGGCTACACTTTAAAAAGTCATCTAGTTTCTTACATAACCCATGGAAAAGAATCAATTGATTTTTTCACTCGGGAAGCATCCAGTTTTGAAGAACTACAGCTTAACAGCCATTCTTAGTGGATCATCCCTTCAGAGTTAGACTACCAAAGCTGACAGTTTCAATGGTTAAATACGCGCAGTGCTCCACACACATTCCTGTTGTCTGGTGCAGGATTGATTTGACCAAAGGCAGACAACATAAGTGATAACAAACAGGTAATCGTAGAGTGAGATTTGACTCATCCTAAAAAAAAAAAAAAAGATACCTGCACTGGACCAGAGGAAACGTGCCAAAAATTGACTGCTGCTTCTTGCCTGTCTACAAAGGGACCCTCAGGTGAGTAGCTCAGATGTAGACGTGTAAAGGTGGTGTTATTCCCTTCTTACCTGCTCCAGTTTCTGCTGCCGTTTCAGTAGCTCTATTTCCAGGTCTGATTTCTTCTTTTGTGCTTCTTCTTCTTTTTGTTGTTTGATAACTTGATCTCGTTTCCTTTTCTCCATCACCTTCTGTAGCTCTGGTTTGTTCTGAGGAGCAAGACCCCTTTAAATTAAATAGGAGGAGTGGTGGTGGGAGGAGGAAACAGAGAAGAAAGACTAGTATTAATTAGCAGAAATTCACACAGAATTGTAGGTAGGTTTTCTAAAGTCAGTAGTTGCCTATTCAGATACTCTGGAATACAAATAATTAATTAAAAGGGAAAAAAAACCATGCAGACATTTGCCTGGTTTCTAACCAAGCCCCTAAACTAGAATTTAAACCATATTATTACTGAGGATATTTTCCTTTAACATGCATGCTAGTATTTCTCCTGGATAATTCCCTATTTTGACTTTCATCTTTAGTCTTCCTCTATTCTCTCATTTCCAGAAGAATGGATTAAAAAAAATCCATCACAAATCAAGACTCTAGCAGAGCTAGAAACAAATTTTGGACAAAAATACTTCCCTTGCTGGCTGATAAATGGGAGAGATTGCGTTCAGACAGTCCCATGCAGGGTATTACGCCCACTGAAGTTTACATGGACTAAAAAGTGGTCTCCCCTTGGATTTTGTCACGCTGGAAAATCATGGATTCTGTCCTTCCTTGAAAATGTGAGAGCTTTACCTATGCCTGGCTACATCGCTACCTCCAGTGAGAGCTCCCAGGCTACTCTCAAAATCACAAAGAGCCTAAGACCACAAAAATCCAGAATAAAAAAAGTTGCAGTCACCTTGGAGACCAGACAAAGGCTGGAGGATTCTCCCTCTCACAAGATTTTAGCTACTGCATCAACTGAATGTTTCAGCTCTGTTCAGCACAAATTGCTCTCCAAGACATCTACTCTAAAAGGAGAAAGCTTACTCTTTGGGAAGATGCATGACTTTATTTGTACAGTCTCACACACAGATAAATACACACTCACTCCTACTTATTTTTGTGATTTCAGCTATTTCTTTTATCTCTGCTATCCTACGACGTTTTCAAAAGTTATGACAAGATTCAGAGCTCTCCTCATTTTTCAGACATTAGCGTCACTTAAGTCAGAGGAGAAAGATCCAAAATTTGCCTTTGTTATTGTCATCTTCCCTGTGAAGACTATTATGTGAAAACACCCAGTTTAACATCAACCATTTTTTATTTCAACTTTAAGAAATGCAATTATCTGAATAAGCTTTCAGAAAGTGTGTTTTTACCATACTTGGTATATATCAGTGGTTGCCTAATTCTTCCTTAATATGCATATCTGACAGCATGCCCAAAAATACATTAAAACACCATTTTATGGTGACATCTACGAATTACTCCATATATTATGCAACACTCTAGCCCTGTACATACCCTGACAGCAAAATAAAATATTTAGCAGCATCAAATTCTGTTCTTCATTTCTCATAATAGATCTCATGGCCTGAATGCAACAGAAGCTACAAGACTGTGTTAATATTTTATGTTTAATGCTATTTTAATTACATTTTAATACATAAAACTTAAGTCAGGCCAAGAAAAGCTGGAGTGATTTTTTTATTAGTTGTACTACTACTGGGTCAGTGAGGGCTGAATCAATGGAACAACAACAACTGTAACGTCAATCCTATTTTCACACTCCTGTGTAAGGAGGAAAAGCAACAAACAGGCGGCTAATGGATTAACTAGGAGTCTTGTATCACCTCCTGGTGATTGTTGTGGTGAAATAAAAAATCCTAAAGCTTTGATACAGAGTAAGCAAAGCATGCTATAACACAACTCAGAGCTGATAGGGTTAAAACCTTTGGAAGGGACAGGACCAACACTCTGCAGAGCCCTAATAAGTAAAAACAGTTTAAGGTAAGTGATGAGTGCCTTGAAGTACTACTACCCAGACCGTTGTTTGTCCAAAACAACAACCATTTCTGCAATTAGATAACTACATCAGTTCAAGACCCAACAGACACTGCTCACAGCAGGCATGGAGAATGACCAGCAAGATCATAGAATCATAGAATGGTTCGGGTTGGAAGGGACCTTCAAAGGTCATCTAGTCCAACTCCCTTGCAAGGAGCAGGGACATCCCTGACTAGATCAGGTTGCTCAGAGCCCAGAATAGCTGTTCAGAGCTAACTGGTCAAAAAGTGAAGCTTCTGGTGCATACACCGAGTCTTCACAATAAATTAAGGTACATGTTAAACAGACTTCTGTAAGAGCATTAAAACTCCGTACATACGGCAGTTTGCGGTAACAAAGCAGAACACAATGTAATATCTACGCTACTGAAAGCTAGCACAGTGGCACAAAGCACAGAAGACTAACTCTCTTCTCAAAAATACCATTTTTTTTCTGCCGGTGAAAACCCTCAAAGTATTTAATTTCTGCACCAATAAAGAAGAATCTAAAGTTAACAGCTGCAGCTCATGGAAATCACAGGAAGAGTGGGTATCAAGGGCTGCACAACACTGTGTAATAGGATATACTCCTAGAAGAAAAGAGCTCCATACTATTTAAAAGTGCTTTATGCTTTCATAAACTTAAAAGAAAAGGAAAAAAAAGCCTTAATTTACTGCAGCCTCCATATCCTTTAGAATAAGATAGTAAGTTGTGAAACTTCAACTATCTTTCTTTCAATGCCTATAAACTTCTTGGTGCTAGGAACTGACTTTGATGTTTAATCCCATTAATGGAAAATAGGACAAACACCTATTTAGGCCAGTTTCTTCCAATTCAGTTGGCATTCTGTAAAATATTTCTACTTCTTCCAACACTAAAGAAATGCTGTATTGTGTATGCAATTCATTTAGAATTAAGTATCTAAGCCTAGAATTTGTGATGATTTTGCTACTACACATAGAAAAGTCTCCTTCTCCCCTCATAATACTGTCAGAGGGAAAAAAAATAAAAAAGGCGAAACTTTCATAATGTGACTCTTCCTGCCAAACAGACAAATCCAGTCGTGCTAGAGCAGCCAAAGACATAGCTTCCTCCTCTTCTTTATCAAGGTCCTGGGTCTCAAAAAGCCTGAATGGCTGCCACCAGCAGCTTTATTCTCAAATGCCCTCTGAAATACTGTTCTTTCACTTCTGTTTTGTGGATCCTCACACCCTTTGCCTTTGGAAAGTCCATTTTAGGTGGCCTCAGTGCACTAAATCACTAATTTATGTCACAGTTAGTTTCTTTTTGTTTAAATGGAGGAGCCTCAACGGGCTTGGTGGGTTTTCGTCCAGCATGTGGTCTGGTGGCTTTTTTTTTAACGTGTTTTCTAAATGAGTCCTCCCTTGCTGAAAAGATTTCATAACAGGACTTCAGCTATCTCTGGGCCAAGTGTCTGCATCTCTGAAGCTGACAAAATCAAGTTCCAGTTATTTACATCTTTAAAGGCAATATATGGAGCAACAGCTGTGCATCCCAGAATGAAGGAAGCAGCATTTGCGTAACATACAAAGAAACACTTGTGCAGCAGCGGAGCAGCACCAGACTATCATGCTGCATTGCAAAAAAAAATCAAGTAAGAGGAGAACAGTTTCATGTGAAATAAAATATATGATTTCCTTGATTTAAAAGTGGCCTTGTAAACTTAGTGTGCTGGGAACCATGAAAATCCAAAGATTTTATCATCCTGCTGGTAATAGCAAAATTTTGTCAAATGCTTGATAAAGTTAAGGGGTCAAGACAAATTCCAGTGCCCAGGTAACCAACATGAAATGGAACAGGAAAGAACTTAACTGCTTCCTCTGGAAACTGACCCTTTATGGGCATTCAGAAAAACAAAGAAAGAAGCCTCTTACAGCAAGCTTTTGCAGAGCAACTGAAATCCAAACAGAAATAAATGCCACTGTTAAGAATCAGAGATTTTTAAGCTACAAGACCTAAACCAACAAAAAGTGTCTGCTGGGTTTTAGGTAAAACGTCATTTTGATGAAACTAAAACTCAAGCTGTGTGTTTGGGGCAGGAGGGTAGCACAAGTGATTTCTAGACTCTTACCTTTTCTGATTCATAAGCAGCTCTCTATGGAGATCTTGATGATTCCGGGATGACTTCACAGGATTAATTAATTTCTGAGGTCTAATTAATTCAGGATTGTCATCATCTATATAGTCCGGTTCAGCCATAATCTTTCTTGGAATGGGATATGGATCTTTGGGTTCACTGTCCTTGTTCACAGTATCTGCAAAACAGAGGGAAAACTGCAGTAAACTACATTGAAAAGCCTTTTAAAGATGTATTAAAACATAAAGCCAGCATATTACATTGGTAACAGCTATGATTTCTGAGATTAATTTTGCCTGTAGTAAGTAAAGGCTCTCAGAACAAACATCAGTAGCATCTTTAAAGGTGCATTTAAAAAGATGGCAATTTCACAACAACATCATCTCCCAACAGCCTTCATCCATTGACTCAGAGACACAGATTCCTCCCGTTTTAAGAACTAGACAAATAATTTTGGTTAAGCGCATGAAGAGGCCTATTGATTTTAATAAGCCTACTCAGATCAAGATTTTTAGATCAGCAATACTGAGACTCTAAAGACATTTTAAACACTGACTATATTAAATACTATGAATGTGTAGCAAAACCACACAGAAGCTCATTTTCTGCCATCAATATCATGTCAGCTACGGGGAAAACACCTTCTGTGGAAAAGCCCTGAACTGTCCTGTACCGAACAAAAGCTTTCATGTGGAAATTGCAGTTGTTGGGATGGGGGACAGATGTTTGAGTGGAAAGGTAGAGGAGAAAAAGCTGGATGAGGTTGTTTCTTAAAGGACGTATTTCACCCAGTGGAAATCCACAGAAACCCACTGATTTAAATGCAATGAGGTCTTGATGATGTATATCATCTGGAAATCTGTCATTTTCCTATCCTGCTATAGAAAATGTATCTATACACCACATCACAACACTTTTAATCAACAGCTGACAAGTAAACTACAGTTTTCAAATAATTTACACGTGCCCATTCATACTCTCTTCTATTAAAAAGCCTCAGTCACAAAAAGTTCAGCATGCAGAACAACGCACATTCAGAGCAACTCTGCCTCCGTTCGCTGACGGAGAAACCCGCACGCAGAATCTGGCACACTGCAATTATCAGTTTGATGAAACATTGCCCCCTCAAACATATCCCCCCAAAATAATCTCACAGCATGTGGGTTTACAGAGATGAATCGATGGGACATGAAAGAAAAGGCGAGAGACCTCCGTTAGCCTGGCAACAGCTGAATGCCGCACACTGTATGGTACAGGGCTATGTGACAAATCAGAGAATCACTGGGATTTGCCACTATTTTCCAGTAAAAGCTGAGTATGTGCTTTAATTCAAATCCCACTGTTACCAGCCCTTCCCTCCCTCTCTCACTCCACGGGCTGTAAAACCTGTCTAAACTCAGCCTCAGTTTATTTTTTATGTTGTTTCATTAGGAATCTCATATTGTTCCTCAGAGGGTCTGATCGAAAATCCACTTGATACATAGGAAAGATTTCCACTAACACTTCAGTACATTGATACTGAACGGTGCCACCATCACCCTGCCTGGGCTGGACGTGCACTTAGAGATGAAGCAGCAGGACAACAGGACCAAGTTTTCAGCATTTGCAGGGAAGCCACTCTGGATTTGAATGTGTCCAACGGATCCAGCACAGCCCTTCCAGCGTCTTTGTTTGAATGGATGACGTGAATTGTGTTTTGTTTGTGCTACATCTCACACTCCGAGTTTCTATGGAGCAAATCCAACGAGGAACAGCTTACCAGCGTGAGTAGCTCTCAGGGTGGCCCCTGCATTAGCTTCCCAAGACAAGCTTGTATGCAGCGTTTTTGAACTCTGTAGGGGTGCTAGTTCTCACAGGGACCTCTGAAACTAATAAAAAACTGCTCGCAGTTCAAAACTATGTAAGTATATTGCTGTACATGACATAAACCTCTTATTGACATTCATGATGCAATAAAAATACACTTCCCCCACCACCCCCTCAGAGCCCTTCTTGCTTCAATCAAGCAACCAGCAATCACCTATATGCCAAATACACAGGAACATTGGATAACTGAGGTCAAAAGAAACTTTGAAGATTTCTAATCCATTCTCCTGCTGAGAGCAGGAACATCTATGAGATCAGACCAGCCTCTCAACCGTAATTCTGCTCTGGGCTAAGCCAGCCCAGGTCCTTCAGCCTCAGCCCCCAGCCCATCTCAGTGGCCCTTCACTGAACTCATCATCTCAAATCCCTCACTGTTTAATTGCATGCCATAGCAAAAACACTCCAAACCTCCCAAAAATCCAAACTACAGCATACTTCTCAATGTTTACCATGTAGCACCACGCTGTTAATAAAAAGTGTGTGGAAATCTATTCTCTTTATCATAGACATTGAATACACTAGCTACATTTTTTTCTTCTTTTTTTTTTTTTTTTTTTTTTTTTTTTTTTTTTTTTTTTTTTTAAATAAGGACACAATTCCTACTTTTTCAGTGTTCACATCAGGGTTATCACAACTAAAACAACTCAAATGTTATATATCCAGCCTCCACCTAAAATAAACCTGCTCTGTAAATATTTGTTTTTCTGCACTCCTCTATCAGTTCTGTTGCATTTGCAGGGCTACAGGTGTTCTAGAAGGCATTTATCATCAACAGCTCTCCACTCAAGTAAATCCAAAAATAACCTGCTGCTTCTTCAAGACAAGTCCTCTGTTTGCTTAGGCAAAGACAAAAAATGCAGAATTACCCCACAACTGTCTATCATAAACAATGTACTGTTTTTCTAACACAAGTCCTTGAAAAACAATTTGATCCGATCATTTATCAGAAAGTTTGATGTCATATTTTACAGCATGTAGATTTGCTTTCAGCAAGGCCTTCAGATGAAGTCTATTTATTCTTCTTTCTTCTGTTGCACCTCTATTTTTAAAAACACATATTCAACCCAGAGGTCAGGAACTGTGGTTTCCTAATGTAACATGAACTCTATGAGCAGCAAACTTGAATGAATAAAACTCCCCTGGGAACTGAAGACGCTTTCCGAGTATGATTAAGCTGTAAATGATTCCAGCTAGGATTTCCGCACGGAGCCAGCAAAGCAGAGCACCTGGTTCCCACCCAGTGACTCCTCTCACACCCTTTGCAAACCTCGGTCTGGCTGGAGGCCACCAGCCCAGTCCTGCAGAGTCACTGTGCAATACTCCACACAAACCAGACAATTAAGATCGTGTCATTTCTACCCACACCCTTTCAAAGCAAACATTTACAAAAGCACAGGCAAGTTCCACACAAAAAGGAAACCGAGGCGCAAAGGATTCACCACGCGACGGCAACAGGAACAGAACTGGCAGTGCAGCCCCTGAGCTCCGTTCTGAGGCTCAGGCTCACACCAATAAACCAGTCAAGCTCGGCGACAGAACCCCTTAGAAGTCCTTAAACCAAGTTTAACCAATGTTCAAGCAATAACAATTAAAGAGATATTAATTCCACGAGTCTCTAGTGCTCATCATCACAAATGCCACAATCCATAGAGCTGCTTTCAGATCATCACTAGGTGCAAGTGGGACATGGATAATCCCAATAATCACTTCGTAGGAATTTTCTGCCTTAAGGGCAACCGAGAACTCTTTTTAACATCTACTGTTACATGGTCAATTGAGAAGGCACAGTCTATTTCTGTGTTTCCCTGCTAGCTTGCTCCAAAACAAGGACAGAGATGTGGATTTGGGGGACGTTTTAACTGAGCCTGGCTCAAGTTTAGCATCCCCACTAATGTGGCAGGTGCTTCCCCAGGGCAGTTGCTGAATTAGGTGGGGCTGCACAAGCAGCACACAGGAATTTATGTGCCCTACCTTGTCCTGCTGAGTAACTCTCACAGACTTTGTCTACGGCTTCTTACGAACACATAGATTTTCATCCAGAAAGAACTTGGGAATCCTGCATGTAAGAGGAATTTTAACCCCTCAAACAGAACTGCAAAGCAATTCCAATATCCCACTAGACAAAGAAAATATATCTGTATAACAATAATTTCAAGCACCCTCCTCAGATAGAACTTTAATGTTTTCAGATACAAAGAATCTCCTAGAGCAACCGAGTACCACCATGCTGGTACCTCCATCTTGGAGAGCTGAGAAGAAGTGGTCAGTACTTGCAATTTTCTCATTTATTTTCCATGGAGTGCAAGTAAACTCAGGGAGAAGAGAGGAGACCCTTCAAATTGATCATACTGAACAGATACAACTGAACTGGGTGTGCCAGAAGCAAGCAAGTTACATTTAGGGGAGCACATCCAACAGACGCGTTTTCTCCCAATATTATTTATTTTTTATTCTATCTATAAAGCTTCTTTTCAGCAAAAGTCCCTTGATGGTAGTAACACTGGCAGCACACGTGCAAAGAGAGCTACAGCCAGCCATTAGTGGTTTGAACGGATTCAAAGTAGATCTTAACAGCATCAGGTTACGGATGCAGCAGCTGCCACAGCCTTTGCTACAACAGGGGGCCCACGGCTTCCACAACAGAGGGAAGTTCATGCCAAAAAACCCCTTCTGTTTATATGGCATGTGGGGAATTGCATTTATTATCTATCTGGTATTCCTCATACCAGAAATCACCCTCTACATATGGAATCTGAATATAAAAATTCTTGTGAGATACCGTATTTTTATATTATTATACATATATACGGCATTTTCACCCTTCAAAAGATTCCCACAAGTATTTCCAGCTGTGAAAGCAGAGGCAGAGTTGAGGCCCCTTAAAATGCAGACAAATAAATGCCCTAAAATACCAATGAACATCAAAATAAATAGACTAGTCCAGCATCCAACAGTTACATTAAGGCTAAATTCATACAATTTCCTTTTTGTCTTAATAAATTCTTTAATTACTATCTTCCACAGAAGCATTTTGTTCGAACACGGAATACCTCCTGAAGTAAGGTTTCATTCTCAAAAAAGCTTCAACATCTGTTCTGAGCTGCACCATAAACCATCAAATGCTATTTTTTAAGACTCACATTTTTAGCTCTTTAAACTACCACGTAGACTTGCGGTTTGTTACAAATAACCCAAAGGCATTCCTTGAAAAGAAATATGGTTTTCCTCTCCCCCTTCCGATTTCAAGAGGAATCGGAATAAAAACCCTTCAGCCTGCCTCTGCTCATACGTTACAGGACCAGCACCACCTCGCATCAGCCAGCTGGGGTGGAAAGCAAAAGAGCAACTTAAACGCAGAGGGGCCTTTCCAGACACCATCCCACACTGCTGGAACATGAAAGCTCACCGCCGCTATCATTTTTATCTATCTGCTCTCACTGCGGTAAGAGGCACTTGACTAGAGAGATTTACGTGATTAATCCTTGATTATAGATATCATTAATAACTTCCCGCAGTTCACCCTCTAATTCAAAAGTAAGAGTTACTGAAAACAGAATACAAAATACTCTTCCCAGCCAAGATGCTCTAGCCAGCTACCGTCCAAGGAGCTTGGCTCTTATTCGCACCGTCTTTCAAAGCTGAAAGGGATGGATGGGGTTTGGACCACGGCAAACACAGCCTGACTGCCTGCGGAGAAGAGAGAGGAGGACCGGAGAAGTCCTGGCGCCTGCAATTCCTCCCAGCCCCCTATGCTTTGTTCAAAAAGGCTGCCACTTCCCAGCTACAAAAGTTTTGCCTCTAGATTAGGAGAGGAGAGTGTCTTCACCTGCCTCAAAATCAAACATGTTCAGGGCAGCACATCCCTACTGTGCCACGGCGATCGCTCATCAAATACCAACTTCTTAACAGATTACTTACTACATTACTGTTCTTCAAATAAAATTAAGACCACCGGACTTTTTAACCCTTTGGCAGGTACCTGGCTTTTGTTTCTGGATCCAGCCTTGCCTTACTGAACCTAGGCAAGTCATTTCATCCCTGTGTGCCCCAGCTCACGCACATACAAGACAAAAAAGGGCATTTCAGAAACCACCACAAGCTTCTGCAAGGCCAATCTTCCTGCTCTCCTTGTCACGCACTTTAAAGTCTTGAGATCCCAGCAGACAAAATGAAGTAGCAAGACTGAAGAACTTCTGTCCATACTGTGCCAGAACAGTTTTACTCACAGCGCTGGGTATCATCAGTTAACGGCTTCATTAGCTGCACGGCTGCTGAAAGACTGACAGACCACGTAGCCTTCTCTCAGGAACACCGCTCACTTGACCAGGGCAGCAAAAAAGCAATCTCAGTGACGTCAAGGAAATGGAAAGAAGCAGGGCTTGCTGGCTACTGCAGCTGTTCCTGTTGTCACTTTAGAGGACATGAAAATGAACTAAACCACGAAAAATCTCAAGGAAATCCAGTTAATGCTCATTTTCTTCCCTAAGTACTGCTGAGAGTGTAAGGTCAACAAAGCACAGATAAAAGATCCACTAGATGAAAAACCAGAAGAAAGGGTCACTTTAAAGATGTTTGCACTGGCACTGACACCTAAAGGGAGACAGAGCACAAGATTTGGGGCAGTGCTCTGCACTGTTACAATTCTCTCAAATGCAAAGAGCTGCTGATGGCTCTGATTCAATTTCAATACCACCAGGCAGGCTCTGTTCCTCTGCTTTGAAGTTCAGTCAAGTCTTGGGTGCTCAGGGAAGAGCCTAGATCCGCCCAGAGACAGAGGGCTGAAGAGCAATGCTGGTGAGGACAGAACGGCTGGTCCCTCTTGTTCTCTAGTCTACTTGGAAAAGAAATGCAGAAAGATACGAACAGCTTTCAGAATAGCCTCACCTTCCACTAAAATCACCAGGACCAATGAACAGGAATTTGTATTAATCCCAAATAATTCTCCCTCAGGCTGCAAGATCTGCAATGAAGCTCTCTGCTACCAGTTTTGAAACTAGCTGAAAGTACCAGCTCTAAATAGTTGCATTTCGTCTCTTGCTCAGTTAAAATGCTGAAGAGTTATCAGTGCAGCTGTGTAATCAGGGGTGGAAGAAGAGAAAAATCAAGCGCTGAAAGCTCTTCTCCCCATCTACTGCAACGGGAGGTCTCCACACAAGAGGGGCTGTTAAGAGCACTGGGAAGGAAAAGAGATGGAGACCTTCGTTCACCACTGCAGGTAGATTAGGTCCCCTTCTTGTCAGGCGCAGGCAAAACTTGGATATAGACCTTCCCTGCAACAAACTACTTAGCATCTAAATGTTAATACAGGCAGTGGAAAAGACAGAAAGCCACGGGATGAAGACTAGCACACTGTGAGGAGTGCCCATCTTCCCTAAATCCTGGTCTATGCTCAACCCGCTGTAACATCATGGTTCCAATCTGAGACTAAAGGCAGATAAAGCAGACTGTGCATCTTACATCATTTCTCTTCTCCCAAAATCCTACATGTTTATTAAGGACTTATATTCTCCATACTCATTTCACTTGGGTCCTTGTGATGACTGTAATCCCTAGACAGGGCTGAGGATGTGGAAAGCCATTTTGATGGCAAGGAGAGGATCCAGTGTTTTGGACATCTCTCCCAGAGAGGCGGTGGATGACTCATCCCTGGAAACGTTCAAGGCCAGGTTGGATGAGGCTCTGAGCAACCTGATCTAGTCAGGGGTGTCCCTGCACCTTGCAGGGGTGTTGGACTAGATGACCTTTGAAGGTCCCTTCCAATCCAAACCATTCTATGATTCTATGAAAAAGGCCCTTAGTAACTACATTGCTTTTTTTCCTGCAGAACAGCAGCATGTTGTGCGCATACCCCCTCCCCTCCATCTCATCTAATAACTTTAATTTGAAAGGACAAAATCATGACTAGCAAAGACACGTAACTGAATATGAATCTGGCTTCCACCAGTGCACTACAGAGGTAATTATTACACCGCAGTAAACATGACTTTCAAGAGAACATTGAAATTACGCCTCCTAGGAAACGCACTCCACAGCACAGTTTGCAACTAGATTAACCCTAAAAGGTAACCAGCAATTTACTCATACATTGGTCAACAGCAACCCATATGTGATTCTGAAATGACGCATTTTTTAAAGAGATTTTAAGATTAGAAAAGCAAGTAAGATCAGTTTATACTCCCTGCAGTTACAGTGCACCATCCATGTTCTAGATCAGTCTGGACCACTCGATTAAAAATCATCACAGGTTTGATTGAATCAAATTTAACTATGTTAAAATATGGGGTTTTGTATTAAAAGCGACTTGATTCAAAAGCAGAAATTCGAAGAGTCAGAGGACAGCTTCTTCAGGGCTTTGCTGTTGCAAACGTGAAGAACTATCAAACAGTGTCACCCAGTGGTAAACGGCTTCCTGCAGACAGCAACCGAGCAGGAAAGGTTGGGGGGGAGAAGAGAGAAGACTGACCCAAATCCACATTTATACCCAAAACCGTTAAACCTAAAGAGCACACAAACTAAATCTCACAACATTTTAGCAGAAAGTCTTACTTCTAATTCATTCTGTTTCTGAAAACATCAGCATTAGAGGACAGTGATTCCTCACATATAAAGGGTGTAACAGTAAAGCAGTGTATTTCTGAGGAAAAGGGGGAAATCCAGAACAGCCAGCAGCCTCTTATTAATTGGAAGAGAGGAACATTTCCAGCATCTGACTTGAAGTGCTTAAAAGGAGACTGGTGAATCTTGAACGCTCTTAAACTCTAGTTCAGAAGACTGCCATCAAGACTCTCCCAGGGAAGAGAGAAACACGTCGCTGCTGGTTGTATCTGCACTTGTTCTGTATTTTGCTCACTAAGATCTGGCGAGCAATTCAAGAGAGTAATGTGTGTCTCAGTGAGGCCAAGCAAGACCCAGGAACAAGAGAGTGCAGGTCACACTCCCCGAACAGAAATGCTCTTCTGGGTGCTATGATGCTGACGATGAAGATGGAAGACCCTGGTAATACTCAACCGGGCAGAAGTCTATGCCAGATAGAAGCCAAGAAGTGTAAAATGTCCTTTGATGTACGTGACAAAATTTTGAAGCAAGAGAAGAGGCAGGTTATTTGGCACCCATGTAAACATGATGGGCACAGCAAACACAGTTTTCTTATTTATAAAGAAAATAGGATGTTAAGCAAATGGAAGAGGAATAACATCTAAGAATTGGAGAACATGCCCTATATTGAGGCAGCCATAAGAGCTCAGTCTGTTTGGTTTGTAAGAAGTGAAGATCAAGATGAACCTGATTGTCCTACATGCAACAAACCCAATAATGGTTTGAGAAATTTCAGTGACTGGAGATCAGGACTAGAAAACAAATTCCTCAAATGAGGCACACACTTATACAGCGAGGGGAATTAAATGCTAGATTTACTAAAAGATTTGTGGTAGGAAATCAGAAATGGTTAAAATGCATGGAGAGACCAATTACAGGATCATAATTATTCCTTCTAATTTCACAAATTTATAAATCTATAAGTGCAATTACTAAGTGCTTGCAAGGGAGTCTGAAGATCAAAATCTCTGCATTAATCAGGTAACTATGCATTCTGTAGCTACAACAGCAAAAACGAGAGCAAGTGAGCTATTTCCCATGCTGCCTAAGTTACAGCAGCGCTGTAAATCCCCGACTCTCGCCAGTCGGAGCGTCGCGGGGCCAGTGAACCTCCAGAGCTTGCTTCCCACCACGTGCTGTTCCTCAGGACACACCAGCATCCTGCCCGGAGATACAGCACAACACGATCTGCTGTGCCCTCATGCCTACCCTCCCCTCTGAGTGTTTCTGAATGATAACTTTAAAGGAATCCTACCAACAAAAAAGAAGTAATTTTTCAACAAATTTTAAAATATAGACATAATGAAAAACACACAGTCCACTGCAGCTTGCCAGCTTCCTAAATATATTCATAGGTAGTTATGTAAAAGTTAAGTACTTCTTCAGACCCTGCAGACATGTATCAATTACCTGGCAACTCAACAACTCAAGTTCCCTTTGTTTTCTAGGAAGAAAGTCCTTTCCTAGGAAGGAAAAAAAAAAAAAGACAAAATAAAAAGACAAAAAAATATGGACTAGTAGAGATTGCGTTTTTCTTCTCTCTTTGGTGGCAAATGGCTCAGAGCAAACATCCAGCCTCTGTTTTGGTTTCTTAACAAAAGAAGTATCTTTTCTTAGAAACAGAGAAAAGGAAACAGAAAGAAATTGTTTTCTTAAACATATTGCTACTCCCAGCAGAGAAATAAAACCTTCACCTCAAAAGTTAAGTCCTGAGTCAGGCACCTACATCCACATTCCAGCCAGAGACACCCTTCCCTGCCCAGACCTGTTCTACCCACTCTCGGCTGGCAGAGATGTGTTTTAGGTACGTGGCTCCTCACTGCAACTCAGTCGAAAAGGACACCACTACAAAGGCAAGGAAGAAAGACCTGGAGGAAAAAGCAAAAATGAGAACAGTAAAACTGATGATCTGATCTTCCAAAAGTGAGGTGGAGAAGAAATTAAAGAGAAGGCTGCTCTACACTCTGCTCATGACCTTAACCAAAGGCACAATGCCCCAATGGGCTTAAAAGGAACAAGTAGGTGTAAGAGTGTACGTCAGCCAGAGCAAGCCTCCTGGAAGTGTATGCTACAGGAGGCAGGGCGTACACCGTACGGGTTTAGGACAGCCAAGCCCGATATAAATGAAGCTATTGAACAGCAACAGTGATCAACAGAAGGCCTGCAAAGAACACAACATGCCGCAGGGTATTTAGTGGAATATCATCTTCTCGCTGTCTGATGAAAGAAACGCGAGTTCAGAAAAATAAGAATTTATGGAAAACAAAAATTGGAAAAAATGTTGACACCGGGTCACATCTGTCAAAGCTGGTGACTTTTTACATGCTCTTTATAAGCAGCTACAATCAGCAGCTTCTACTGCAACCTCATCAATCAGGAAGCTCTGACACACGGGCAGGGCTGAGGATCAGTCAGTACGCTGCACAGACAACACAGTCTGCCTCGCTTCTCAGGCGGATGGGCGTTGTTTTCTAAAGAAACATGCCTCCATCTGAACAGTATACTGATGTGCTGCTCACAGAACTGAGGTGACTTTGGCCTTTTAGCCTCCCTGTAATGAAGAACCCAGAATGTCAACACCTAAAGCAAAAGCAGTCACACAAGCTTAGCATGTACACAGGGGAGATTCCAGCTTGTACTCTGGCAGAACAAGTTAAGTCGTGTATGGTGACATGGGACTGTTTCTAGGATGTTTTCTACATCATCATCTTTTTTGGTTTTCTAAGAAAGGCTCGAAGAGGTTCAGGAAGGGAGAAACAGACCACCCCTCCCTAATGCCTCTAGAAAGGAACAGCTCAACAAATTCCAAGTACTTAACAAACAAAAAGAAGAAACTAGAGAGATGACCCCAGTTTCTCCACAAAAAGATTGTTTGTTGAGCTTGTGCACTGGTGGCAGGAAAGGAATTTCCTACAATTGTTACCTTTCTGCTTGACAGACCACCTGGAGGAAAGTCTCAAGACCGTCCCTTCCTCAGCAGCACGCATGAAGGGGGCCAGCCGTGCCACCACACTTAGCAGAACCACTCAGCTCTGCTCCTCACGTCCTTCTCCGGGGCTTTTGAGAGGACGGCTCGCTTGCTTTCTGTGCTACAGAAGTGGAATTGAGCTGGACTTAAACTTGAACTGGAAGAACTCTTAAGTACGTAAGTTGAACAAGCGAAAACACCCTCAGTAGTCATATGAGGCACTGCATCAAACTGTCAAAACAAACTACCTGCCTCCCAAAAAGTCACATTCTAGTTCACAATGGTTTCATAAAGGAAAAGAAAATGTGCACAGTCATGTCTCTTCATGCTTAAAAATAAAGAAAAACCTTAAAGAAGCCAAAAACCAAAGGGCTGCAAAACAAGACTCACATAGATCCAAGAAAAGGGCTGAAAACCTTTGTTGTTAGATGCCTGCAGCTAAGGAACAAAAGCAGTACGAGGTCACAGCTTGGCTTTTGCAAGTCAAGGTTCAAGAAAGCAGCTTCCAGAGCTTCCAGAGAAGAGAATGCCATTTGTCATTCGCATATAGACAATCAGACAGCCATGCCTCTGAAAGAGGGTGCTGTCAGCCTGAAGAGAAAAGGGTTTGAAAAAAAGCCTTCTCGCAAGCCCTCTTATTAACACCACTTCACAGGTGACTCAGCTTACTTTACAACAAGCAGGCTGAAAAGCTGTCCTCTAGCTCCAGTTTTAACAATAGCAGCTTAATTAATACGATGAATACCTATTGATAGGCAATCGTAATTGCCAGCTGCACCCCTTCAGACCTGAAGCCAGCCCTGCTCCTTGTTCCTCTGCTGAACAGAGAACTTGGAGGAATCTTAGCACTTAAGCCTGCAACCGAAGAGGGAAACTTCCAGGCCAACAAACTTTATACACCGGCAATAAAGTGTCTGTTAAGGATTCCTTAAAAATGTCACCATACACTGTCCCCAGTAGGATATCTATCACCTTACTGCCTCAGATGTTTGTAGAAGGAAAGAAGAAATGGCAAGAGGTGTTTCTGCGTTCCTCTTCCTGCTGTCCTTCAACAGCTAAATGGGCTATTAAAAAAAAAAAAAAATAGAAAAATTGTAATTAAAGTTCCAAGGAGTATGATCCCCATGTGTTTTTGAAAAACACACCTCTGTTTTGGAATCAGAAGACACTCCAAGAATGGTCATGGGGGAATACTCAGCACTTCAGGGAACACAGTGCACCGTGTCACATCCTAGCAAGCACTGCCTTTTGTGTTTCCTAATCACTAAATTAATTACTAGTTTTCTACCTGACTCTGTAACCTACAAAGATGCTATGGACTCATTAGAAGGAGAGGAACTGTCTTTGTGATCAAGGGTGAAAGGGGAATGGGTGTTTGTGTAGGCATCTCCTGCATTCTTGATGCCTTGGGTTGTGTTTCCGTTCAGGAAAGGTGGTCTGCAAATGTGAGCACTATTTCTAAAAATCCTTTACTGTAAATTCAGTAAAACCAACTAACCTTCCACAACACTTTCAAGCATTTTAACCCAAGTTGCTCAAGGTCCTACATCCATCACAACTTGTCCATCATCTTACAACACAATCACTTTCTCAATCTGCTTGCTTAAGAAGTAGTGGAGAATTCCAGGTTGCCAAAGCAGAAAAATCAACATCTGCTTCTTTTTTTAATTAGATAATCAATTTTGCAATGATTCACTGAGGAATTATGTATTAAAACTGCAAAAAAAAAAAAATACTGAGGAAGGGGAATTCATCAAAACATAAAGTGGGACCTGTTCATTATAATGGGCTTGGTCACAACAGAGGCTCGCTCGCTCAGAGGAAAGCTGCCCCATAATTACGGCCGAGTCGTGACAGAAGAGAGAGGTTCTATTCTCAGCTTCACCAAAAATTGGATCTGTGATGTCGAGCAAGTCACTGAGGCCTAAATTAATCTGGAACAGGCTGCGGTTGTCAGCACAAGACAACATGTCGGATACCAAATGCTGAGAGAGCAAAACATGCTTTTTTGGATGAGCAGATGAGTACGAAACATCATAAATTACCACAATGCCATGCTTTGTTCTATTATAGGCAGCGTTTTGTCAAAAGTTTTGGAGTCATTTCATGTTAGGAACTCGTTTTTATGATTTAATAAATGTTTCTTTTAGAATCAAGAGGCAAAATCCAAGTAGGCAATTTGCTGAATGAAGTTTAAGAAATTAGATTGATGATGTTTAAAATAAGCTAAAAAGTTATGGATTAACAGATACATGGAAGAAAATTTAGAAAATATGCTAGAGTTAATAACACAGAGGCTGTGAACTTCTTGGTGCTGCAAAAGAAATGCCAAGGACTTACAATTCTTATTCCTGAAAGACTGAGGCCATTTTCACCCCAAGCCTGTTTTTATGAATTTCTTCCTCCCCAAGTTATTACCAAAGTCCCTAGTGTTTTCTTTTTTTGTTATTTGTCTATGGATTTATCATCTCAACAGCAAAAAAAGACACATTAAACACATGCTTTTCTAAGTTGCACTAGTAAATACACTCTCAGAAACGACTCCAAGATGCAGATCCACATTGAAAAGCCAGCACGAGAGCTGGATGCCTGAGGGCTTTCCTATCCCACTGGTGAATACAGCATGTTCTTCTCCAGCATGTTAGTAATAAGACAGAGCCTCATTTATCAAAATCTGTCCTCTTTGAAACAGCATGTACTCCTCAACAGTCTCGGGGCTCAGCAGGGTGTAAATACTGCATCTTCAGCCACTACATCAATGTGAGTTTACCATACACATCAGCAGTTAAGACTACAGCAAATGTTTGCTGCAGTTAAGTCCCATTTCATCAAGAGAATGTTAATAGTCATCTTTTAATGTGAATGTTAACAAGTCACCCTTAGCTTTTTTTGTATCATTGAGACATATGATGTTACAAACACAGGATTCCTACCTACAACGCTTAACCCAGCAGCCTGCCTGCACAGAGGATGTTGTCCCACCCACTTTAACACTGATTCCAATACAGCAACTGGAAAAGCTCCAAAGAATTGTAAAATCATGGAATAGTTTGGGTTGGAAGGGACCTGCAAAGGTCATCTAATCCAACCCCCCTGCAA
>JAAGAY010132765.1:0-23121 GCA_011801015.1 Ardeotis arabs | reverse complement strand
ATCTTGTCCTATCACAACAGGCTCTGCTGAAGAGTTTCTCCCCGTCTTTCCTGTAGGCCCCCTTGAGGTACTGGAAGACCACTATCAGGTCTCCCCAGAGCCTCCTCTTCTCCAGGCTGAACAGCCCCAACTCTCTCAGCCTGTGCTCATAGGAGAGGTGCTGCAGCCCTCTGATCATCTTTGTAGACTCCTCTGGACTCACTCCAACTGGTCCATGTCCTTCTTATGTTGGGGGCTCCAGAGCTGGACGCAGTACTGCAGGTGGGGTCTCACGAGAGCAGAGAGGGAGAATCACCTCCCTCGACCTGCTGGCCACGCTCCTTTTGATGCAGCCCAGAAACACAACAAAGGCAGTTTTACTGCCAGACAGCAACAGCATCCATTTCCAGTTTATAAATGCATTTGGTGATGAAAGCCATCAGGCTATCAGAAGTCACCCATCAGTCTTCCCCTGCACAGATCTGTCATTAATACCTCTTGTTCTCTCACCTCCCCCTTCCCAGCACTGCTGAGGGCAGCGACATCACAGGTAGAAATGTTTGAACACGGTGAACATGGTTTGAACATGCTGTTAGCTCAACCAGATGTGCATCTTAAGGATCTTTCCAGCAGATGACAGCTTGCTCCAGCCAGTCCCAAATCAACTGTGTTGGAGCAAATGCATAGCAGTGATCAGCTCGTGCTGCACCCGCGCGAGCAAACAGGCCCTGCAAGGAAGCAAAACCCCCAGAAGAGACAGACACAGCCAGCTGGGATCATGCAGCTTCACCAGTGCAATGTACTGGTGAAAATCAGCACACAGGCCTGTATCAGTATCAAGCAAAGTTATTCCAGACTGGGAACAGCTGTGCCAGCACAAACACAAACAGCTCGTGTGGGGGATCGTACCACTTCAACCCGACAGACAAAGCAGCACAACTTCTAAGAAAAGCTGAGAAACCCAGCAGCGTTTACTATCAGACTAAAAAGTACAGGTGAAAAAACGAAATCTCTCTATTAAGGACATCATCACAAAAAATATCCTAGCTGCTTCATATTTCGTGATATATGCAGGCAATGAGGAAGGAGTTACAGAAAGCTGAAATGACAAGATTTCATTCATTATTATTCAAGTTTCATTAGAGCTCATGTTATATATTATTTCACAAATGGCAATCAGAACCAAAATTAGAGCAACCTCACTGTCCACACAGACTTGAGAAAGTTGCTATGCTCCACAAGCTTACAGTTCACGCAGAGGGCTCAATCATTATCCCCATTTTATATCCTGTATCTTCCTGGAAGCCAACGGCCTTTGGGGCTTACAAAATAGAAGAACTTTCAGAAATTTTACCTTTGACTGCCCTGAGTCGTGTACCTCCAGACAGATACGACCCTCAGCTTGTCTTTCACACAAATATAACATCCTGCTTAAGTTTTAGGCAGCTGTTCAGTTTAGATTTTCCAGATAAAAAATATGTTGGTTGCCACCTTCATCCCCAAGTCTCACCTTGCCAGCACTACTGACCTGTTTGTTGCAAGTCAGGCTGCAGGAGATGCAATATTATGTGTCTTTGAGCAAGGTGACAGCCACCTCCGTGAGAGTCCACCAACATGGCATCATCTTCTGCGTAGCTAAGCCAACAACTCCACGGTTCTGGGTCAAACACCCTCTTTAAAGAGCCATTTCCCTCTCACAAACACACATAATTAAACATACACCTCAGGGCCTGGTAGAACAAACAATAAGTCTTTGTGGTTGTACAGGGGTGCAGATTTTGATTCAGGAAGTGTATGTCTACAAATTAATTTTGATCCACATCCTACTGTGCTCAGTGTTTTCCTATGGCTTCTATTCAACATAAACATTTACCATTGAAATCTCAGTGCTTCCAGGAAAACAATGTTTAGCTACATTCACACAGTGATAAAAAAAATGACAATAAGACCATTAAAAGTTTGAAGTCAATGGATGAACTTTGGAAGTCAGGAGCAGCGGGTTTACTGGAGTGCATGCCAAACGTGCCTGCCCACCACCAGAAGTACCAGTCTGGCTAGTAGGGGGATTAACAAATTTGTTAGTTGTTTCCAGTAGAGTCAAAACAAAAAAGTTTCTACATGCGAGGGCACAGGCTCTTATCGAGGAAAAGAGATTTATGCACAATTTCATAGTTCTTTAATCTCCTCCGGAGGGATATCTCCATTGCTAGAGGGTGCTGACATCCATTTCAGAGAAAACCTCTGAACATGTCTTTTAAATATCCCTTCCCAAAAACCTCCCATGGGACAGCTGCATTACTTCAAGTTACTTGAGAGGTGGGAGGAAACAGCATGTTAAATGAGTAAGACAGACACACAGAAGGCCGAGGCAACAATTTGAATTTCATCCAAATTCTCACATCTCGTTCTCCCCTTCTTTAGATCAACACAGCTCAGCTGTAAACACTTTCTATTAATCTTACCCAAGACCTCCGCTAAAAACTGAAGACATCAACCAGTTGTCTGGCTCGCTTAAGACCTTTTGTATTTCCCACTCTGACCCTTGTTTATACCATTATGATTATTATCTAATGATAAACAATAGTTTGATTAAAATATCCATGTCACCCACCTTTAGGCCTTTAACTGCTGTAGCTAAAATGGGAAAGCAAGCTCCTTACAGCACTGGCATGGTTATCCAGAGGGCAAATCAAAGCAGCTGTGCTGAACTCTGATGTCAAACATCATCGCTCTCCAGCAGCTTCCAGAGACACTTGCCTTCCTGCAATGGGGTTGTGTGAAGTCCAGGGAGCCTACACTCCCGAACTGCTTTTTGACAGCAATGGGAAAAGTCCCTTCAAAATCAAAATAGTTAGAAATTCCAGCTGAAATTTCATAAACTACAGTAATACTGAACAAATTAAACCTGCCACTGCTTTCTACAGCATCTCAAGTACGCCAGTTACTTCCAGCTTCATGTACTCTATAATGTAAAACCATGGAAAATACTCAAGTTTAATCATTTCCTGTATTATTCACCGCATTGTCTGCAATACCTTGTGGATTAATTATCTGGATAACAAAATGAATGTAAGTGCCATTAATGCTGTCGGTCTGACGCAGTCATCTAAAGAACCACAGCAACGAGCTCCTGCGATCTATGGTGTGAGGAAAGCTGAACTGAAGAACCACCCCTCCTAGCTGCTGCACAGGGGTGAAAAAACCCCTTCCTCCTCCTGCAGGAAGGTGACTAAACCATCATGCAACTGTGTAAAGTCCCAAACACTGGGAAAACTGAAGAGAGGAAAGAGCTTTCATACCTGGAAGCCAAACTGTTCAAAAGAAAGGAGAGAAGGGTCACCAAGTCTGACACACCTGAGTCATCTTCATCCGAAATCCAATGAGGAGCCAGAATTTCTCACCAATCACTACATGAACTTACCATGTAGTAAGTGCTATATGGTGAAAACTGTTTTTCAGTCCTGTATATGGAATCCCAAAGAGTAGTGCAACACCATCAATGGCTGAATTCACTGTGGAGCCCAGTGGATCTCCAGTACTGCCTGCTCAGAGGATGCACACACCCCTCCTTCTCCCCGAGCACCCAAACTTGGCCAGAGATGCTCATCTCCTGGGATGGAAGTGGCTAGTTAAACACCGGGAGCAGGGCATGGGTGGAACAAAAACACAGTTACTAAGTGGGACAATCCACTCCATCTAATAGTTACTTACCCAGGGTAAGTTGGTCCTTTTGGCCGGTCTAAGCCAATCTAGACTTTTTTTGTAGAGAAAAAAAAAAAAAGAGAACAGCAGGTCCAGAGGTGGGCCATGAAGTTGAAACACCTCCGTTGCGAAGAAAGGCTGAGAGAGTTGGGGCTGTTCAGCCTGCAGAAGAGAAGGCTCTGGGGAGACCTTATAGCAGCCTGTCAAGATATAAAGGGGGCTGATAAGAAAGATGGAGAAAGACTTTTTACTGTAGTGACAGGACAATAGGAAATGGTTTAAAACTGAAAGAGGGTAGATTTAGATTTGGCATAAGGGAGAAAATGTTTATGATGAGAGTGTTGAAACACTGGGACAGGTTGCCCAGAGAAGCTGTGGATGCTGCACCACTGGAAGTGTTCAAAGTCAGGCTGGACGGGGCTTTGAGCGACCTGATGTAGTGCAAGATGTCCCTGCCCACTGCAGGGGATTGGACTAGATGAACTTTACAAGTCCTCTCCAACTCAAACTCTTCTGTGATCTACGACTGACCACGTTTATATTAGGATGGGTTAAACATATTTTTGAGGGTTCTTGTCCTGATTGACAGAAGCAGTCCAATGATGAAAGAGATACAGCACCCAAGGTGACAGAGCCCTCCTGGCCCCAGGACATCCACACGAGTGAAGGAAGCCCTCGAGCAGAATTACCGCTCTCCCTAACCACAGATGTGGCCACGCACCATCCCCAGGCTCAGCTTGCACAGCTGGAAATGTCTCATTTCTGTGCGCCCTGGTTAAGCAAGAGGCACGGATTTCTGTTTGAAGGAAATATAAACTACACCACTGGAAATACCAATGGAAATATTTCTGTTATTTCCAGGCCACCAAACACAAGTAGCACTTACTGGTTTACTACTCTGGTTTGCAATTTGAGAAATGCCTTTAATGGAAGTGCTTTCTTGAACACATACCAAACATAAATGTCCCTAAACGGTGTCTCTGAGAGCTCCGATTTTAAATTAACTTTGACCATGTTCTAACCTAAAAAGGGAGTGGGGGGAAGGGAATGAAAAATTTAAAAAAAAAAATAAAGAAAAAGAAAAAGAAAAAAAAGAAAGAAGGTCTCTTTTGTGGCATTTTTCTTTCTGCGAACAAGGAGGAAATAGGAGTTGCTACAAGCAGTAAGGAAGCCAGATTTACATCTCCCAGTTTCAAAACAAAGTGCCATCAGCAAAAATATTAGATTATTGATGCGGAGAGAGAGGAAGTTGCAAAGCTGCTTAACATTTCAAGAAGCTGTGAGGCTTTTCACTCAGTGCTGTAGCTGGGGAAAATAAAAATATTCTTTGAGCAGGATTTAGTAACTCAATAACAGAAGTCAAATAGATTAAATGCTGCATCTGTTGTTATAATTAAATTAACAACGTACTGATAGAATCATGCGTGTTTTCCCCTTGTGTACCATACCCTGGGCTAAGATGTGCTGTAGCTGTACATATTTCCTCTGTTATAAATTAAAACACAAGCCAAATTCACCCTTCTTCCAATGCTATTAAAAATCAAGGAAAATTACTCCAGAGATAAATCTGGCCCTGAGATATTTTTCAACAAAGATGAATTTCAGAATAAATTCTACTAAAATAGGTCTGTGAGGAAATACTTGAAACGCTTTCACTGGTGTTCCCAGAGCACTTGTTTAAAAATATATCAGAACAGATAGTTCCCAGTATTAAATAGGTGGAAAATGTGAAGACAGTGATTTAGAATACTCTGTTTCCAGGTGATCAATTTGATATTCTTGCAGGCTGGATTAGGGGAGGAGCATTTATTGTTGCTGTTTCATTCTTTTTCAGGAGGTTTTTTGGGGATGGGGAGGGATTGTGGGGTTTATTTGCTTTGGTTTGGGGTTTTTTGTGTTTGTTTTTTAAATACCTAAATATTTGCAGTCTTAAATAAAGGCCACTTTATATGCAGCTCAACTTGGGTATCAAGAATTGAGGAGCTCAGAAATTACAGGTGTACTTGGAGAATCAGACCCATGCATTCGAGACATTTCCAGTTTGACATCGAAATTACACAATCACATGAAATATTACTATAAATAGCATCGGGTTAGACTCTCAGCTGGCATGAGCTGGAGCCAGTCTACTAAAATCAATTAATCTTCCTCAGCTTATCTGACTCACTCAGGGAACGTGTACAATTGTGAGTATTACAGTTCTCCTCCGAGTCACATATGCAGAAGAGCCAGCAAGGGCAACGGCCTCAGTTAACCTTCATCCGCAGCAGCACGATGCTGGAGACCTGCTCCAGCGCGCCCGTAACGCTCTTCCCACAAGCGTGCATCAACTACAACAATGGAAACAGCCGTAAGACGGACACGAGTTGCTGAAAGCAATTTGTCTCCAGCAATTTGCACAGATAACAACCATTGTAATCACATTTTTTTTTTCGGAATCATAGAAAATTGGGCTGGAAGGCGCTTCAGGAGGCCACTCAGCTCTGTTCTGCCCTGGGGTGATCTGTAGCATGCCAATGCTCCTGACATCTTCTCCTTGGTTTTAAGCCAAAATGTCTCCTTCTTGATCTCAGTCCAAAACAAGATGTGAACAACCCAGTTGTTCATCTCATTTTAAGTTCCAGGTGTTGGCCTTTAACACTAATAAATATACGGACCACCAAACTGGGTGGCCGGTTCCTACGTGACCACAGAGTTGAGCCTTTGCTAATACGGGGACAGCAGAAGATATAAACAGGTAGGATTAATGATTTTTTTTTAGAGCAAGAGTCAAACATAGCAGAAATCAAAAATCTGTTCAACAGATTACCATTGCAGGAGATATTTTTAGCACATCTGGAGGAGACCACAGAGGTCATGAGAAAAATCTGCATCAAGGCCATCCTCTCCATGACAGGCACCGAGTGCAGCGGGTGCACCCTCCCGCTGCCATACAGAAGAGGCCACTCTGTTCCCAGAGAGCACCATTCTCTTCAGCCTTGCTCTGACCAAGCCTGTTTTCCATCCCCCAGCTTTTACAAGCTGGTGACAACGTCTCCTTGCAATGGCACAGGAGCACGTACTTCTCCTCCCCTCTGTTTTCCCACCAGAAAGCCAGGCTGAGAAGATAGTTCAACGGAGCACAGAGCTCCCAGCTCCCCCGCCTCCAAAACCTCCCGGGGCACAAATCCAGAGATGGAGTCTGCGGAAGCTGGCAGGGAAAGCCATTAAACGTGCCATTTTGCAAAAATAGCACTTGGATGGTTCTCACCAGCACGGAGGGATTCAGGACTACCAGTGCTACCGATGGTGCTTCTGCAGCAAGGTAAAGGGAGAAGGGTCTGGACATCAGATCCTAGTCTTAGAAAAGTTTTAAATTATTAAAGTAAGGCATCAATTCTTGTAACAGGGCGCTGCAGCTTATTTAAAGACAATAAAGTACTAATAAGAACATTATTTTCCTTCCACATCTTCCAGGCATGGCATCACTAGGATCCGTTTGGAAAAGTTTCCATTGCTTCTGCCACAGTCCTGAAAACAATCTTGTGCTTGTGAAGAGATGCAGCCCAGTCTCCTCATTGTGATTCTAAACCAGAATACATATTTATTCTATTTTTTTCTTTGCATGCAATTATTCAGACAAATCATACTCCTCAAACTTTTGGGACTCCATTTATTCCAATAATTGAGAGGGCTTTTTTTCCTCTGATGTTCTGGTTTTTGGGGCAAGGTTATTTTTTCTGTGTATGATCTTTTTCAATTATGCAAAACCCAAGGCAAAAGTGTAATAAAAAATGCAACAATTCTATTGCTTATTTTTGTGGTCTGACATTTTCATTTCACATCATAATGAGCCTAATCAATCTACCCTGCAATCACACACATATCACATTCCTAACCAGTAGCAATCAGAAATAGATATCCGATTTCTTTCTTCCAGAATTGTATGAAAATTAATGCCATTTGTCACAAAAAGAGTTCAGACTACAAAGAGCAACACACAAAACACTAAGTGTTTTAATTTGACACCATTCTTCATGCCATTCTCAAATCAAAAGCAACAACGTTAAATTCTATTATTAATCCTCCTGCTTGGATCATCACTCTGGATTAATGAGATGGAGAACTGCAAAGTGTCATCTTAGAAGCCATAAAACATAAAATTAAAACTCAAATTGAGCAATTGGGTGCTGAGAATTAAAAATCCTTAGTAAATCACATAACCACCAAAAGGCTGAAGTACTGAACAAGGAGCGTCTGTAGTGGCTCTGTTCTCTTCCGTACCAGTGACAGGCAGGACATCTCTCGAGTGACAAATGCACGAGTCTCCACGTGACCCATGTCAGAGATGCTGTACCCATCGTGGTCAGGAAGCCACACTGGCACCTTTCCATCCCCGGGCTCGAGTTCTCACAGCTGCCCACCCACGGGACTTTCCTGCTCTCCTCCGACATACTTGCCCTTATTTTCCGAAAGGCAACAAGCACAGTTGTCTCAGTTAAGCAGGAGGTGTCCCGCACCAGTTCCTGCCCTCCTGAATACCCAACCAGTCTCACATTGGCAACTGCAATGAAAACAACTGCTCCACTTCATCAAGGAGCAGCCAGTTGCTGCAACAGCCAGCTCTGCCCCAGCTGATGGAAGTGGGAAATGGCGACGTTTCTTCATGTTGGTTACAGAAGTCCTGCCTTTAATTTCCTTTGGAAGCTTTTCCTGGGCTTGCTCACTTGGTGCATCAGCCACTTGTTCCTGAAAAAGTTCAAACTGAGGGGAAAAAAGGATGCAGAAGCTGGAGTAATGCAAAAATTCAGTGATTCAGGCTCAGCTCTCAACCTTCTACTCAGCTGTCCCATCCATTTCATTAAAACATCCGCCTGTTCTGCCTCTGTGTTAACGGGGAGAAAGAAAGCAGAGTCTCACAGATGTGCAAAGCTCAGACAACAACGAACCAGGTCACTGATCAGATAAACTCTCGTTTACGCTGAGCCCCATAGAGCACATACAGGAGTGGAGGTGCAAGAACTGCACAACTGTTAGCTTGCACATTACCTGAACACTGGACAAAATGCCTGTGGCCAGCGGTCCTGGGGACTTCCAGGGTAGACTTAGGAAAGTCTAACAGTTCACCAGCTGCTACTGAAACCTATGTTCAACAACAGGCTAACAAAATACCAGGTGATCTCTTCTTAGGTCCCAACTTGCCATTGAACAAAGTGATGAAATAGGCAGGATCCAAGGAGTCTCCTTTATTCAAGCGACAGCTTGAGGTCCAGTCCCTCCAAGAGGGACAGCAATTATAAAGTTTTCAGTAGCAAACCACTAACCTTAGTTGCTAGAACCCTAAACTTTCATTTAGCGCATGAGATTTTTTCATACTGCTCTAAATCCTTTCTACAACCTGTGTATCAGCAAGTGCAGATTACTGTTTTTATTTTCATATAGCAAATGAAATACAACCCTAACAGTTAAGAGTGAAATGAAGAAACAATTGCAGATTTGGAATACTGATGCTTATTCCCCCCTCCAGTATTTGTATTTATCTTCCAAATGCTGAGTAAATCAAAACCCAGAGAGAAACACACACTGTGGGCCAGACCTTTCAGCAGGTGTAAGTCAGCATGGTCTGAACGACTCTTCATACATAATTACACTGTCAAATACTTGATGAAAAGAATTGAGCGAATGTCACCATGTGCTTCACGTAAAACAGACAAGAGGACCTTTGTCAGACAGGAATTAAGCTAAGACTCACTATAGGAACTGGATCATACGGTTTAAAAGAAAACCACAGTACAGACACATGTGTAGGACTGAAAATAGGGGCAAAAAGCATGAGAAATGTCTGCTGAGGTCTGCTCCTTATACAAGGAAGGAGACTCCAGAGCAAGGGATACTATTACCCACTGCATGCAGAGAACTGGTTTTATAGGAACTGGCAGGCCTGATGCTCCAAAGCAGCTGCTTGAACATTTAGCTTGAAGAGGCAGAATCTTCCTCACGTTTTCTTTCATGTGTCTTTCAGCTGTACAGCTAAACTGCTCTGCTGACACAGCGGTGCCAAACGCCAGCGTGTTTCGTACGGGACCGGAGCGCCTTCAGGCTGAACGAGCGCCCTGCAAGAGCTGCCCGTGGTTTACATGGCACGCTGTACCGATGCCAGAGGCTCCTGGAAGCTGCCGTGTAATTTCTGAGGACGCGGCTCACTACATTCGCCTCAGCAGGGTGGCTGTACATCGGCCATTTTCAGTGCTGGCTGTGTTGTCACAGGAAAAGCCAGAGAAGGAAGCAGCCAGTAAGAGACAGAACGAAACCTGTGCGTTCAGGAGAGCGGTAAGTGACTCATACACTGTAGAGATGCACGCACGACTAGTCCATGCTAGTCAGAGCTGGGTATTACAGACAACAACTCAACAGCCTGTATCATCTTGACACCAGGTTTGCAGCCTACACATCTGCCAGTTTTCTTGATAGATACTGGAAGAGAGTGCACATCTAATCACTCACCAGCAATAATTCCCTTTCCTGCTTCAATCTTCTGTTACACAGTTTCATCTGGTCCAAAAGACTTTTATATATAAATTAACAATATCTGATTTTTTTTTTTTGCTGGAACAGTGGAACAAAACAACTGATAAATTGAACCTTAAAAAAAAAAAAAAAAGATAATGTAAAAAACTTGAGTTGATTATTTTCATCAACTGAAAATAATTTCCAAAGCAGTGATTCAGCCTACTGTATTATTTTACACACACACAGAGACACAGATTTTCCACATATTAAACTAATGCTACCTAGAACAAAAGATGTGCTCAGCTTTCCCTTGAAAAGCCCATCATGCAAGTCAGTATCTAATAAATAGAGATAACTGTAGCCTGATACAATATGGCAATTTCAATCTAAGACAAAATCTTTCCGGCACTGAGGCTGAAGCCACACATTTTAAAGGAAAGCTACCAGACCTTTCCTGGTATGCATATTCAGTATTTTGAGAGAAGCGAGAGAATTTTGTGTTTAGAAGTTATTCCATCGGAAGCACACACTGTTCTCTTAAACTCTTTATTTTAAATTAGGGTAAAACAACTTGTAAGATTGCTCACAAAACCTCCAACCCCTCAAGCAAAGCAAGAAGAACTCAGTCCGTAAAGCTGTGGACAAACAGGATTACCAGTCTGGCTTGCAAGAACAGCTTGTTAAAAAAGGCAGAATCACATTTCCAGGTGGAACATTTAAAATTATTATTACTAAATACAACATCTCAGATTTTTTCCCCCCTCTCTTTCGTTTACAATAATACACATAAACTCATCTTTGCTTGTTCCATTAAATAACAACAGGTAGCGGCACCAAAGTCGTCATCTTGTTCAAAATCGCTTGGGATTTGAGCGTTCCCTCCCAGATTCCCCAAGAGGGGAGCAGCTATGCTGAGACCGTGAGGAATCATACAGTCACGTGCGGGGGGAAGAGGACTAGGAAATAACCTGCCTGTGGCTCTCACCCATCTTCTTCATGGGCCTTGTCAAAATATCCACAAGGCAGCCAAAAGTCCTGTACAAATCCCAGTTGGGGAGGGGAGAGGGAAAGACTCAAGTACTAGGATTTTCCAATTTGAAAATGTCATTAAGAATTAGAATTCCGAGCTAATTACATTGTGGGGAGTGAATAATAATCAAGCACAGAAGATTTGTTTGATATGGCATCTAGATGGCAAGAGAGAAGCATTTATTCCACCACACTGAAAAATTTCATATTCAGTCATCACTGCAGTGCTGAATACAGTGAAAGGAAGCGTTGCTGCTTCTCCTCGTATCATTCTCTGCCATGGCAGCCTCTGCCATCCAAATTCCCACTCCCTCTCACACCTTTACAAAATGTCAGCGCAGCAACTTTCTAGGAATTTGGTTTGAGTTCAAGAAACCCCATCTGCTCCCGTTGGAGAGGGATGAGCTCAGCCTGTAAATGTGTAGCAGGCTCCGATCAAGGGAGGCACGTGAGCACAATTTGAAGAGGTATGAAAGTCAGTCTCAGCTTTCTTCATTTGAATTGAAAACTTTACACTCGCCTCTGTCTCGCTGTAATGAAGCATTCATATATTCAGTTCATCACTCATTTAGGTTAAATGCATGTATAGACAAGCACTCTCAAGACACTTCATTAATCTACATTTATCTTAAAGATGTTTAGAATTGTAGACGTGCATGCACAAGATGAGTTTTTCAAGACTTAAAAGCAATTAGGTCTCAAGAAAAGTGGTTTTGGTAGCACATGTTCTCACGGTTATTTAAATAAATTCAAATCAAATATGTGTTTAAATCAGCACAAGACTTCTCATTAGATGTCAGAATTTTTTCTGGTTTTAAGAGCTTTTTTAAATTGCTTTGCACTCTGTACTTAGGAGCGCACACTTACGCAGGTAGTCAGCTAAAACAAAAAAAAAAAAAACAAAAAAACCCCAACAAAACCAGAAATCAAGCTATTGCCCACAGATATATGAGAACTTAGGTAGAATTGGAAACTGAAGGTGGATCATGCAAGTCCCACTTGAGCCCTGTAAGATCAGTCCTTCAGCATTTGACTATCTACTACACTTCTAGATGCGCAGTAATTTCCAATCCTGCCTATTTAAACTCTAACAGAAGACTTCTATTTTCCATCACTGGAAAAAGACAACCCTAAAGCTGGTGGAGAATATTAAGAGTTCCTTATAAACCCTAGCGTCTCTCTTGCTTCCACCTATGTATTTTCCTTTTAAGTCCACAAATGGACTTAAAACGGAAATAAATAGTCCATTTCTGGGCCAAGTCCATTTCTTGGCCACAAATGTGGCCAAGAACAAACAATGTGATTACATTCCAGGTGTGGTTAAAGCCTGAAGCCTGCTGTTTTAAAACATACACATAAACATATAGATACATATGTACATATATAAAGACACACATATATATCGCCTTTGTTAATAATTGGAACATCTTGATGAATCACCTCTATCTGATTTTTTTTTTACAGTGATTCTTATAAAAAGCAATCCCCAAATGTGCAAACTATTAAGAAAATATGTGAAAAAACAAAGCCTGATTGGCAGACTAAAGCTGTAGGCTGAATAAGACACGAGCCTGTTTAGCATTAATGCCAGAAGATTCCCTCTCACTCTAAAAATCTGACATACCATTTGCTTTATTAGCTCTAAATCAAATATTCATTTAATCTACATTAAAAATAGGAAATTAGAAATTAACACAGGCGTTTTAGAACTGAAGTCATGCAAAGACATCACTTTTTTCTTAATAGCCTTTCAGTTTGGAAGTGTCTATTACTGCACGCTGCTGAACTGCTACAGCCGTCCGCAGGGCCAGCACTAGAAGTCTGTCGATATAACCATTTACATTTCATTTACTAATTATAAGAATTGATTAATTGAAGGCTTCCTTTTCCACTAATTGAATACCACAAACTGCCTCCAACTACTATGAGTTTAGATCCCAGTAGATGAACAAGGAATGACTCTCTCATGCACCATCTAGAATTACAGTTTCACAGATCAAGGAAAGGAAACTTTTTTTTAAACGGGGAAAGAAAAAGAAAGGCAAGATAATACTTCACCCTAGTCAAAAAGTCACTGCAGCTCAGATGAACTCTGAATTTGTGAAGCTTTAGTCAAGAAAGTAAAAATGAAAGTCTGACTCTCAAAAAGTAAGGCCAGATGTTCCATTAACTTCCTCTTACATTCTTGTGAAGCACGTGGTCTGAGGTCACAGAGGAGTCTATCACAAGTCACAAAGATGCCACCAGTAGAGATCCAAGAGTTTTCCTTCCAAAGCTAGAGACAGTTACCAACAAAACAGAGCACATCTCTCCAGCATCAAGCCCAATGAGGGGAGCCAGGGCTTTTCACTGGCAATGACAGGCTTTCCTGCCTTCCAATATTTTTAGTGAACATTAGAAGAGGCTGAAAATTTTTCCTTTCTTAATCTCAAGAGAACCTTTTTCCACTAAGTACTTTGTAACAGGGCTGCTGCCCAGCACCATTACTGGAAACAAGGGTTTTATAATGGAAATGGTGATGTAAGCTCAAACACAGCACCAAGCTGCATGAAAACCCTGTCATGCTTCTGGAAAGAAAATCCATTTAAAACCTAACAGTCCCTGTCATCATCGTAAAATGCACGCACAACTGCTACACGCTCTCAAAAAGGTTCATTAAATGGGGCCGGGCACAGCAGCAATGACCCGCAGCCTCCCCTGACTTTGTATGGTACGTGGGCTCGTTACCACCAGCAGCTCTGACCATCCCCACGCTAACAAGGACGGGGAAGGTAAAAATCTGCACTAAATTAGAATAGAGTTTTGCGAGCGTGAAAAGAATAAGGGAACAAAATGGATGTGAACAGAAGTCAGTGCTGGAGGGTTACCCTCACTACCTGCCCATTATGAGCTCAGTTATTCTTCACCTGCCATTAACACCCACTCACTTCTCCAAACCAGTGACTCGTTATCCTCCTCATTCCTTTGTTGTTACCAACCCAGCCTTCCTCTGAGGACGGTTTATCAGCTTCAATGAATAGTGGCCACCGTCCTTCACATAAAATCTGGAAATTTCGAAACTAAGAGAGTAAATCACCATTACCCTCTCACACAAGAGACAAGTCCAGATGTAACAAAGACATAATGATGCTATTTTATTAAATCAGTGAAAGAATACTGAAGAGAAGTGAACAAGACTTGGCCCGAGTGAAGATCTGAAAGTTAATAACCCTAGGTTAATAACCCTGATGAGGACTGCTGATACAGAGACAACGATCTCCAGGAATTTAACAGAGGGTAAGTTTTATTTTTAAAACTATACTTACACCTAAAGTGTTCTGAATTATTTAAGATTTATATAAGTGAGAGCCAGGAGACCTCCTCTACTCAGGAACATGCTGTAAATACCTCCGACTCAGAGGCCGTCAATTTGTGTTCACAGAGTTCGTACAACACATCATCAAATGAAATAACAAAAAGAGGTAAAAGGAAAGAGCTGATATGGCAAAAGACTCGAGCAGAAGCAAGGGAGGGAAGAAAAAGAAGGATGTTTTGAAGACAAGCTATCTGCATGCAGTTTTGAAATGACAGCTCCCAACTTCCCCATCACATCACCGCGTGCGCTGCAGATGAAACCAAGCAATGGGGAATAACAGGGTCATGTTGCCTCTTTTGAAAGGAAAACTCCACCGTCATGGAAAGCTAATAAAGAGAAGAAAAGCAACAGGCAAGAGTAGGAAAGCAGAGAATGAAAAGTAATAGTATCAATTTAAGTAGTTCATTTTTTATTCATGGATATTCTTTCCAATGGATATCACAGAAGCATTTTATGTTTAATCGGTGCCATCACTGTGCAAATGTTTTCTAAAATAAAGACTGATTTATTCTTAAGTACAGAAAAAATCCTTTACCAAGACATTAAGCGGCTTCATTCTCCCATTCAAAGCCTGCACAGAAGGACGTATGTGAGGAACAGCAGAAATACGCAGAAGTCCTTTACAAAATGTCATCACAGGAAACAGCCATATGCAGGATTCAAGGAGCAAAATGAAATGTGGACCATGTAAAACAGAAAAGAACTTATCCTCAGTGAAAGCCATTGGATGTTGAAACAATTTGACAGAAGGTGGGTGCTATAGATGCTGAAATATTCCGTTTTGAATTGCAAAGCAAATTAAAACATGTTTTCCTTTGATAACCCCAGTTAATTTGTCACTGATCCTTGACTTCCCTGAGGAGAAAGCATGTCTTGTTAACCACCCTTCAAAAGGCTTCCAAGGAGAAACTTCAGCTGGATACCAAGATCCAGTAGTCCAGAGCCTTACAGAAAGAGACCAATTGCTTCCTACTGCTCTCTCCCTTCTTCTTCTGCTCCTGATTTAAATGCTTGCAATAGTTATGTTTTGAATATTTATCCCCAATTCAGCCTGTTCAACATACTTTAAGACCCTAATTCAACTAACAGATTAAATCCCATTGTTTAAACCACAAATTTTAATCCATAATTAAAATGCAAACCAAGGCCTCTTTTGATTCCTTCTGCAGAAATTCTCTCCTCCTTCCACAGTCTCCATGACAGAGAACGTCGTTCGGTCAATATTTTACTTCATAATCTCATTAGCAGTCTCTTCTTCCCTCTCCCATTGGTTAGGTTTTGTATTTACGTAGAAACATCTTCAGATACTGCCTGGCAACGGTCACAGCAATCGCATCGGAACCAAAAATGCTATTTAATCTACTGCGATGTTGTTGATATTAAATATTCAGATTAAAAAAAAGGGGGGGGGGGGGGGGAATTGTTACAGCTTTGGAAGGATGTAACGTACTTGAAACCTATTTCCTTTACTTAACAAGCAGACATCCATGCCCGTGCTGCAGGATGCTGGCCGGAGATGACTCGGCAAAGCGCAGACTCAAGGAAACGTCCCTGCCGCTTCCCTCAGAGGTGCCATCCTCCATGCTAACTTTTGCATGGCTGCCCTCGGGCAAATAAGTACCAGATGACTAATAGTCGTCTGCGCCGAAGGGAGCCAGGAAGCAGACTGCTAACGAAGCCTTCCAACAGCACTCCAAAAGCCCAAAGGGTACTGGAAAGAGGCACTGGGATAGGATTGGCAATCGCCATTCAGAAACCAGAGCCTCGCTGGTGCAGCCGACCTACATTCTCCAACTCAGTGTTGAAGGACTTGCCAAAACATGCATAAATAATAGGCCCGTACCAGCTGAACCTACAAGCATCCCGTGCTGGTGAGAACAAGTCATCTCCTCTGGTGTACTACTCCATCACCACCCACAGATGTTAAATACGATCCCAAACCACATCTGTTTTAACTCGCATAAGGCTCTTCACAGACCAGCCTGTATCTTGCCAGAACCTCATGTCAGATTGCCATTTACTAACTGTGGTGGTGAGAAATCCAAGGTTTTAAATGATCAACACAACCTTCACCTTTGAAATATAATTCAAACCAGTTTTCAGACTTCCTTCTTATGACTAATTCCCTTTATCCAAGCATCTATTCAAGAAAGAAATGACAGCAAGCTTCAACTTTTAAACTTGTTTTTAACCAAGGTAGGCTTTCCTTGAAAGACCGCAAAGGTTCCTCATAGTCTGCAAATCTAAATAACTTCTTGTGCAGCCAGGGGCAACTTCTGTATATTCAAAGCTTGCAGTCTGTGGGTTTCAGTGTTTTACATCAAGAACAAAGTACATGCATGTTCACAATAATTCCATGCCTCCATTTTTCACTTCAGCTTCACTTCCTCCTCATCAGAGGACAAAACACTGTTGATTTGTACTCTAGAAATTAACAGATGCTAAAAATGAAAGTTATTTACGCAGAAATCTTGATTGTTAAGCATTTGTAGCATTTTCTACATTTCAGTTGTTCTTTGCAGAAGGGTTGCTGTAACATGAGCCTTTTGTTTGCTGAAGAGGCAGATAAATTACACCACTAATTGGTCACATATAATACATGTATTCAAATTCTTTATTACACATGAAAAATGACCCAGTTCTAAGGGAACAAATTTTCAGCCCTTATTCCTATGAAGGTTGCATTAAGAGACTTAACTGAAGGCTAAGTTCACAAAACCAAAGCGAAACTTTTATTTACTTAGATAAAATCACCCGAAGCGAGCAGAACAGACATTTTGTTTATGGATCAAATTTATGAAACAAATTATCTAAAGTTAGCAATTTGATTATTTGTGGCCCTGATTCCAGATTTTAGAACTAGTAGAGTTATCCTTTTCTATCTCAGTCATATTCCTGGCTCTTCATCACTTTCTCAACTTTGCAATAACTACTTATTGAATTGAACTAAG
Source organism: Ardeotis arabs (assembly GCA_011801015.1). Classification (NCBI taxonomy): domain Eukaryota; kingdom Metazoa; phylum Chordata; class Aves; order Otidiformes; family Otididae; genus Ardeotis; species Ardeotis arabs. The sequence continues at coordinate 5,616 of JAAGAY010132765.1, read as the reverse complement.
TTGTTACAGAACTCATTGAATTAAATTAAAAAAAAAAAAAAAAAAAAACAAAAAATCAAGAAAATATCTCTGAATTTGACAGAAACTACTGTTGAATTTTTCTTAGTTCTCCTGCTTCCAACCTCTTAACCAGTAAATTTCAACAGGTCACAAGTGTTCGGGAGGGGAAGCCTTAAGATGCTTAGATCAGGGATGTAGGGCAGGTTAAGTTAGACTGAATATTTCATGAGGCTAAACTACACATTTATTTTAAACTTACTTGTAAATAACATTGTTTTCCTGATTACTTTTATGTATTTCTAATCCAGTTTAAATTAATGTTTTGATCTACACAATCTTAAAGACCTAACCCCATATACACATTCAATAAAATATTTGAAGATCATCTCACAGTGGATAAACCAGAATCAGGGGGCATTCCATCCTGAAACAGCTCTTTGCCAATCCTGAATTTACAGTTAGCGTTTAAGTCTAAGATCGCCAACAGAGAATCTGAAGTACACTCCCCTGACCTCATCCCGGACAAGACTCACTCCTGTATCACAGCACTGCCAGGAGGCTTGGATAAAGAGGCACAAGCGTAGCAGATGCTTCCACACCTCACTGAGTTCCCAGTTCCTTTCACTGCTCCCAGCAGAGCAGTGAAGACCACAGCAGTGCTGCTTGACCACACACCAGGCACCCAGATCACATCCATGTCAGACTTACATCTGGCAGAAAGTCTTCAGGCTCCGCTCACCTGCATTACCCGTCCCTGGAGAAGCAGAATACAATTCTTGGAGAGGCGCACTGCTCGAAAAGCTGAAGCCTTTCTTTTCTTCCTGCTACAGCCCAGCTACCTGCGTTTGGGCGATGGCTGCTGCAGGTGTAGGATGGACCTTCTTCCCTGCCTACCTCGTATCCTCACCTTTTCTGGCAAGAACAGAAACCACCTGGCTGCGAGATCAGATAGCAGAAGCTGTCCTAATCGCCCTGCAGCAGCTGTCACTGGTTTTCCCCCTCCTCTCGCCATCCCTGATCTGGGGGGCTGGCACAGGGGGCATGAGGGGCACACAGCTCCAGCCTGCGAGGCTTCAGTGTCTAGAGCATCCCCGCACAGAGAGGTGGGACCACCTTGTAATCTCAGCCTGTGTCGGCTAAAAAACACAAAGCAAACATGGGATTGCGTGCTTTTTTTGTATACTCATCAAAATAAAAGGAGGTAGAGATGGTCAGAAAGATAGGGCTCCATAAGCGACTGCGGGAGCTTTCGGCACAGATGCAGAAGCGCCGGGGGGACGTGCCAGAGGCTTGCGAAGCCTGGCAGATGGACAGCCAAGATGGGCGTGCTACAATGAGAGCAAGGACAACAGCATTGCAGCAGAGAAACCTGAACTGGTTTAATGGGGTCCTTCTCCTTATAAAATAGTTATAAAATAGTTATAAAAAGAAATGTGAGATTAGAGGACCAGATGAAACTGGCACGCTAATAAAACACAGGAAACCATTGATCTCAAGAGTCATTTACTGAATGTGTGCAGAGAACCAGTTCTGGAGGGCTAAAATACCTTATTATTTCTTATTAAATCTTTTTAAACATGTACAGCTCCTTGTAAAAGTCAAACACAGCAACTGGAAAGAACTCATACCCAAGTGATTCTGCAGCAATCGTGGCTTTGCTGAAATTCTGAAGGCAGAAGATACCAAAGTTTTCCCTGCACAAATGCAAGGCTGACCATTTTAAAAAGCTTTTCACAACCTGACAAAATAACTTAGATGATATCACACCATCTCAAAAAAACAGAGAAAACAAAGAGTTCAGAGAAAAACTCAGAAGTATATATATTTTTACTTTTTTTTTTCCCCACATGCATGACTGTGCAACTGAGGTCCCTTTAAACTTAAGCATCACTACCAGATTAGCCAGTAGCACAGAAAGCCAAAAAGCAAAACAAGAATACAAAAGGAGAGAGAGAATTTACTTAACAAGGTCTACAATAGATCCGGGCACATCTCTTCCTTAGGAAAATAAAAAAAAAAAGATTAAAATGAACTGAAAAGACACTTACCACAGGATTTTGCAAATATGGGTTGATGCTCAGCACTACATGCGGTCGCAAAAATTCACTCTGTCTCATGAGATCATATGCATACACCCTAAGTTATAAATTTATGCAAGCTTTTGCCAGAATCAGTCAGACATTTTCCTTTATTTCCACAGCTGCTGAAAAGCATTATTGCATCCATACTCTGTCATGTCCAAATTTTCCTGGCTTTTGAAATAATCCACGCTTCCTATTTAAAGCTTGAGCTGAAACGGACATTTAACTCATTTCACAAAGAGTCTGGTTATACATCTCACTTCATGAAAAATTTAAATTGTTTGGCTAAGAAGCAGTGTCTTTTTACCCCAAGATGCTACTCCAGCAGCAGCTAAGTAAATAATAGGAAACAAAACCAGGGAAAGGAACCAAAGTGTTTTGTAACTAACACAGAGGAGGGATTTGGTTTGTTTTCATAATGTTCAAACAGAAGAGGTTTTATGACTTAAGTAAAATGACTGCAAAAAGGTTTGGAGAAGGAAGGTTTCCATTAAAGAGATCCGAACTGGCTCAACAGTAATTTGAGCTCCATATGAGCTTACTTTTCGCCGTGTCACAGTCAGCAGCGAAGCAAAAACTTCAGAAAACACAGGAGGGAGCTGATGACAGATGAGAGGGCGAGAGGCAAGGCAGGGGCCATCTCTGAAATAATTACTAGCCCCACATTACAGCCTGCCACGAGAGAGCCTTCCCCACATTTTTAAAGCTGCAAATGTAAACAGCACTTAAGAGAAAATTTAACTGGAGTGGTGAACCAGGAAATGAAAAAAATGGGCTGGAAGAAAATGATGGATTTTCCTGTGTTCCAAGTAGCAGCCCTGGGAAGTCCCAGCTCTCAGCGGAGAATCCCACTTCACAGCCTCAGGACTCTCCATCTGCAGGGAGTGGGATTTCAGGGTGATGTTTCCATTCCCCCACCCTTTGCTGGCTTACATGGGAGGCTGCTATCAGCTGTGGCAAACTCTCCTCTGGGACACGGAGAAGCTGTAAGGCAGCTCAGAACAGCCAGCGTGCACAGTCCCACCCGTTCCTGCAGTGGGTGATGCGGGTGACACTTCGGAGAGAGGGCCCCACAACCCCATGGCATCAGCCCACGGGAGGATGAGTGGGGGAGAGTCATGCCAAACCTGCATCAGCCCACGGGAGGATGAGTGGGGGAGAGTCACACCAAACCTGCAGCCGACGGGAGTCCCAGCTTGCACCCAGGGTCAGGGCCACACTTAAAGCATGGTGCGGATGCTGCCTCCGCACTCTCCCCTCGCGTGGTACAGGATGGCGCCCGGGGACCTCCGCGACTCCGGCTCCAACAGCGGGGCTCTGGAAGGACACAGCAAGGTGGGGCCTGCCTGATGGGGATCTGAGAAGATACCACTTCATCTCAGGCAGCATGGTCAGTCTCCCTTCTGACAGCTTAACGTTTTACCCGCAGATCTGTGCGTAATCAGCTCAATGTTAGGATCTGCCGTTAAACCTCATTGGCTCAGTCTGAAGATTAAAGATTAAAAAAAAAAACCAGGAGATTCGGGAACAAGAAGTAAAGCCAGGCAGAGTTGTTTCCCTCCTCGTCTCTCATCGCTGTAACCGCACGCAAAGGACAAACACTTGCGGGCAGCACTGATACCGGTTCAGTCCCTTCTGGGGAGCAGGCAGGCCGAAACCCGTCTCCAGCAGAAAAAGTTGAGAACTACTGAAAACCTCGCACAGGTTTGGAGCAGGGAGGTTCATTCCTCCCAGGGAAGGCGAGACGAGCCGCCATCTGCATCGGCAGCCCAGCAGCCCAATACCTGCTCAGACGGTTTAAATCCTGACTTACTGGGTTGAGCAGGACTTGCAGAAAGACCTCACATCAACAGGAACCAGGTTAATGGCATAGGAGGAGGCAAGGCACAGGCTTTGCTGAACAGGAATTTTCCTCTCCAAGGGATTCTGCAGGTGGCATCCCATGTATTGCAGTAAATCGAGACAACCTTGGGCAGACCTTGCAAGCAAAGCCAACAGGAGTCCTGCTGCAGGACCCCTACTTTGTATGCATACAACGGTGATGTTAAATACAGATCGCCTTGATAAAGGTGACTCTTTAGTACAAACACACAAATGTAGGGAACCATGTAACCTGGGTAACCAAGATTTCTCTGCATGTAGAGACTTGGTAGCCAGTTTTCCTTCAGCTTCACCGGGGGATGGAAATTTATTTTTGATAACAGGTAACGACAACTTAGGAGAGACTCTCTGATTTTTCTTTGTTACATGGGCAAGAGGCCAGACAGAGCATTTAGTTAATTATAATTTTATTGATAGTAGTAAGTGGTACATTTCTGACATCTGTTATTTTTTCCCCCCAGTAGAATGTGGTCCTTAGCCTTCCTTTTACATACAACAACAACAAAAAAAAAGTAACTATATAACTTCCTGCAAAATTCAAACAAAAAAAGCTAATGCTAAAATAAATAAATAAAATAAAAACCAAATACATCATTCAACATAGCCACCCCTGTAGAAAGCCTAACAGGCAGATGAAGTGGGAAGGAACCTTGCCCAGGCTGTTAAGGGGAAATGCTGCATTAAAAAGGTAAGTTTCAAATAAAAAACCAAAAGGCAGGAAGTAGGAAAAAATAATGACAACCTTATACTCTGCAAGCTGGCCAAATGTATCAACCCTTGTTATATTTGTTTTTTATGCATTACGCACTAGGCATGCTCGTGCCCTGGGAAGAATACCAGATGAAACGTGGTTATTGGCCAGCAGAGATGATAAAGCTGGAGACCAGCTCAGGTCTGCAGCCGCTTTCCTTAATAAGCATTTCCTGCTTAGGCAAAGATTGATCCCACATGATGTGACAGGCCACCGACAGAAATAAATTGCTTTATTGTATGATCCTTGACTGTAAAAAAACAAAAACAAAAAAAAAAAACAGCCAACGTATATTCACTGTGGGCTTAATGAGTTTCATACCACTATGACTAAGTTTCCACCTCCTGTAAAACCAACTTTTATCCTTCTGTGATACAACCCGGCAGCACGTTGAATTCAATGGTTAGTCTTTCAACTCAAAAGCCTAAAGCCAGTTTACAGATACTTAACAATTTTAAATAAGGAGTTTCCTATCTAATTTTCAAGATTTTGCGATGCACATGTCATTGAATTACAGGACTAGCTCATTCAGTTACAAAAAGCTTCTAGAAATAAGTGATAAATGAACATTACGCCTTCACAGTTGTAACCAAATGAGAGGACTGAAATACATTGGGGTTTTTTCCCCCCTGTCTTCAGCTTTACAAAATTTCTATGTGGTTCACTGGTCAGAAAGCTAGCAAGAATGAAAGTGTATCTCCTACTCCCCATCTCGCCTACCCACCAAACGACGGTTAAACAGAGCTGAAGGAAATCGGTGTGGTTTGCTTGCACAACAAGCTTCTTAAAAAGGTAGCAAGCATGTTGTAAATCATTTAGACTCAAAGCAGGAAGAATCTAGGACGCTATTCTGATGCCCACATCTTGGTTAAATCAGCACGGCTCTCGCAAAACCAGACTGTG
>JAAGAY010132764.1:0-15695 GCA_011801015.1 Ardeotis arabs | reverse complement strand
AAAAAGTCAAACCTTTTTTTTTGGCAGAGGATTGTCAATGATAATAAATTATGTTTATATGCTGAACTTTTATAATCATTATAAGAGACACACTTTTTAGGACTGGTTTTGACTATAAAATAGTGACTTTCACTTCACAAAGCAAAAGATCCTTAAATTATTAATTAAGCCAATGCACAAATGTGCATAGAACTCCATGAGAAAGTAAGTTTTACCTTACCTGATAAAATTCCCGAAGCCAATTCTTCTGTAAATTTTCTGGCTGAAAAACAAAATACAAAAATAATTAAGAATAAGAGTAATGTATTTTTATACTAATATCCCGATACTAATTGCTTTCCTCAGTGCGTTAAAGTGGGAAGTTTTTTCCCACCGTTAAAGAAAAAGGTACAAACGTGAGGATGCTCCTCCCCGAGCCCCAATGGAGACCTCTCCTTTTTGCTCCCGAGTCTCCAGAGGCTTTCACTAAGAAGCTACGTTTTGTATACGACTGCATAACATGTGGACACATACAAGATCAAGCAACTAACTCAACAGACTTGACAGGTACTGAAACACGTGCACAGTCACCGGCTGGCTATCAAAAACTCGCCAGGAGCCGCTGACGCCCAGCTCTCGCAACCCGAGCCCCCAGTTACATGGGTTTCCTTCTCAGAGGGACAGCCCTGCTTCTGCAGGGTACTCCAGCGCTTACAGCCCCTGCCGAGGACAAACTGGGGTTGCATTTCAGGGTTGCTACAGAAGTTATGAAAACTGAAGCACCAAAAATATGGTAAGTACAAAGCTCTGCCTTCTCAGAAACATAGCCCACCCCGGATATGACTGCGGAGGGAAATAACTGATCTTCACACATTAAATGTACAGCCACAAGAGAAACATTTGTTCACTTTTATCCTCAACAGTAAGACTTCTGGGTAATTTTTACATCATAGTAGGGAATTTAAAAAAAAAAAACCAAGAAAAAAACCAAAACAAACAAACAAATCAGACTTTTCTCTCACAGACGTTGCAGGAATACACAGTATCTGTGGGAGGCAGCAGAATGTGCTGAACTGAAAACCAGAGAGATGTCTCAGCATCCTCCCTTCAGTAACAGCTGGGACATGAGCTGCCTGGAGGCAAATACACAGGCATGAAACACCTCTTCTGCTCTCTTTTCCCACCACGGGTGTTATTTTCAAATAGCTGGGTACAACTTAAAACTTACTAATTTTTATCGACTGCTTCTTGCACAAAGATTTGCCCATAGGTGGCTATAAAGATTTGTAAGGAGGCAAAAAAAGGGTTTGTTTGGTTTTTTTTTTTTTGGTCTACAAGTCTATAAAAGTTATCCAGTTCTGTAAGCCTGCAAAGGCTACAAAAGTGTTTTGAAAGCCAAGGGGAAAAAAGCGCCACATTCGTCCCTTACTCTTTGTCACCTCCCTTTTGTCAATGACTCATTCCTGACAATTCTGGAATTCAGCATTATTGGTCAAGAAGATGACATTTTCACTCCTTAGGAACGATTCCTTTTTCTCATGATGAATTTTCTCAGCATTCCCTATGGAAGTTACTGCTCTTGGTGCCGGGGAGCCGCCGGCGCACGGGCACGGGGCCGGGTACAGCAGGAGCAGCGGCCCTGCGTTCCGTGCCTGAAGCCAGCCGGGATGGATCTTGGCCCGAGCTCAGGGACGTCTCCAATTAATAAACAAAAGGAACAAAACACCCATGGCTCCCACCCATGCCCTTCCCCTTGGCCGAACGGCATAACTTAAAGCCAAAATAAGGAAGCTGCAGACACAAATAAAAACTGAAGGCAGCCAGGCAGGCAATAAAATAGTCCCTCTAAAAATGTCGGCTCATTAACCGTTCATTTAGCAACTTAACTCTTTTTCTACTCATTCTGAACTCAGTAAGACAACCACCGACTAACAGTAAGTCGGATTGTTGCTTTTATAAAAGTAGCAACAAGAAAACATCAAACCAGGAGCTGCTGTGATTTCAAGTTGAGTTCTAACCCGAAGCTATAAAGACAACAGGATTTTTTTTTTTTTTTTTTTTTTTTTAAATCACTCTACAAAACAGATACGAACGGGAAACATGCTTTGTGTATGATTTTTGTATTATCTAAATCAAAAGGCCAGATTCAAACTATCGGGAAAGCAAGATCCCGGGGAGTGTGAAATGTCCAATTAAAGTGTTCTGGTCGGCCTGAGAGCCAGGGAGGCCAGTCCTGCGTTAGGCCGCAAGCAGACTTCAGCAGCGCCGTGTATTTACTTTCAAAACACACAGTGTGGCCTCACTCAGTAGGCAACAGGCAATTTTCATGTTAAAAAAGCAAACAAACCCTACATACTCCTCACTTTGCGCTATTTTATTGATGCCAGTTGCAGGCATCAATCCAAAATTAGCAGAAGAATCCAACAGAACAATCCAAAATTAGCAGAAGGTGGTCATTTTTGCAAACCCGCTAAAGAAAACCGAACCCCACGCCAGCCCGTATTTGCGGACAGGAGCTGAGGGATGGGTGACAGTGTCCCAAAGAACGCAAACCTGAACTGGAGGGACGTGCCCTCCAGAGTGCCACCCAGAGCCCCACTCGTCTGAACCCCAGGGAGAAAATAAAACACAAGCTTACTTTTGTTTTTAAATCTTACTGCAAAAGTGGGAGGAGTTCCCCCATTTGCTACATGACTGAGTGAAAACACTGTAAGATCAAACACAAAAACAACCCAGTACATCAGAGGGAAGCTGACAAGACGGCTCCAGGGCCCTCCAGCAGCTCTGCTCCTACCTCCCATATGCCAGGCGAGATTATTTTTGAGAAATCAGATCAAATATTGAAAAATTTGCTAAACTAAATCCCGAGCAGTGACAGCAGTCCCTCAGATGAGCAACCTACAGAGGCTCCTCTCAGTGTGCAGTGACCCAGGGCTTTCCCAGCTCTTCTGCCACGGCCCAGTCCCCCCAGGACTCCCCGCTCCCCCTCCCCAACGCAGCACCCAAAAGCCAAGGTCTGTTACAAGGGGGGATAACGATTTTGCTCACCAGAAGGGACGAGAGGTTAATGGATTTTGTTTCCTGTGCTCCTAGTCCTTCTGATGCCCTGTGCCCCCAGGGCACACAGCTAGAACTTACGGCAGTGACACCACCAAAATGCCACCTAACGGGGACCCACGCTGAAGCAGCAGGAAGAGGCTACAGGAGCGCACAACCAGACAGCCCCAGCTCTCGGCGGCAGCTCTGCCTCCACGGCGCCTGGAGAGTACTGGGGATTACTGGACCTTTCTGCGTCCGGCATCCCCACAAGATGAGCCACGGCAGAAAGCCAACCACGCGCTTGCTTGTTCCGCCTCTGCCTCTCAGCCTGGGATGAGACGGGCAATACTATTTACTCGTTGTCTTCATTGCACCTTTGAGATCCTTGGACGACAGATAATAATGGAGAGCATCACTGGATCAATCCACAGCTCCCATCAGAGGGGATACAAATACCCATAGGAAAGTCAGAGCTCCTCAGAAAACTCAAGATCTCAAACCTACATGAAACAAATCCACTCCAGCTGCATTTTGAAGGTCGACCAGGAACATGTTTTCAACGTAAGCAGGAGTCAGCCACAAGTGACGACCAAAATAAAAGCTGCTAATAGCACTCCTGTTGCCACATTTAGCTGTTACGGTATCTACCAACTCATGTATTAGGAAAAAGCAGGAGCAGCCTGCAAATAGATTCATGTGGAAGACACTGCTTTGGAGTTTGGGGTTTTGTCTGTTTTTTAAAAAGGCTTTCTTTTCTTCTTATTTTTAAGGCCAACAGTCACTACCTGGGGGCCCTGGAAGCCCACGGCAGATGTCCTCCTCGGAGCTGCTGTGCACTTTCACCAGCTGCATCGCGACCTTCAGCTCAGGAAGAAAGGACACTATCCCACCAGTGGCTCCTTGTGAACAAAATTCAACGCAGCTCCACCCCCTGCCAACACAACCCCTCCCGACACCCACTGTACTTTAAATTTCAAACAGAAAAAGGAAATATGAATTCAGGTCACTACGTAGAGGTACACCTAATTTTACAGGTTCGCTTGCCTGCACACCCCTTCAAACCAATTAACGACAGAGCACAAAGGCTCAGGGGAAGAGGTGTTTCTGAAAATAATTCCAGAACTAAGCCAGTACAATCAGATGAAGCAAGTCACTGAAAGCTGCAGGACTTTCCCGGTTTCCTCGTTCCCTTCTCCTCCTCCAAGCAGCACAACAAAAACACCAAAGTGGCAGAGTCAGGAGCGCTCACTGGGGGCGAGGGATGCCGGAGAGATGCGTGAGGCCGAGAGCCCCAGGCCAGCTGCGGGGTCAGGCCCTGTCCTCACCAGGAGCGAGGAGCTCAGCCCGCCATCCCACCACTGTCCCGCGCCGGAGATGGCGGCAGGGAGATGAGGCGTCAAACACGGGCCTGCAGCTGAGCGCCCCGCACCAAGGGTCAGGTTTTAAACAAGATAATTCTGTAAAGGGCTGTAAACCGCACCATGGCAGGTCAGAAGTGAGGAGCTGATTCATCATCACAGTTCACAACTGGTATTTTCTGAAACGGGTGACAGCAGGAGGCAAAAGCCCAGGGAAGTAACACGAACAGGTGGAGACCAAAGCTCTCACACCTGCAGGTGAATTCCTTCTGGAATCCTGCAAAACACAGGAAGCTTTGAAGAAGTGATGACAAACACAGACCTGAGCAGGAGAAACAGCACTGGCAGATGCCAGCCAAGTCCCCTGGCAGGTGATTTTGGGAGATAAGGTGCTAATGAGGTTGCTGGGGCTGCCAACAAGGACTCCTCTGCCCAGGGCCAGGGGTTTCTGTGAGCCCCGCGGCTGCTGTGACTCAGCCCAGCCACCTGCAGATCGGGCTGGCCATCACCTCGCCGGCTCCGCAGGACCCAACCGCTCCGGACCACCGCGCCCTCCTCCTGCGCAAGGACCCTGCCACGCTCCCAGCTCCCGACCACCGCGCCCTCCTCCTGCGGAAGGTCCCTGCCATGGCACGACCACATCCTTTCTTTCTGTTTTTACCACTCTGTGGCAAAATCCTGTAATCTAGCACTCGGCCTCAAATTCCTCCCTGGTCACCTCCGTATAAATGACATGATTGTTATCTTCAGTCCTTCAAAATTTAAAATTAAGTGGAAAGATAATTTATATTCCTCTTACTTTTCTGTCTAAAAATAGGCACATTATATTTCATGTCTTCCAGACTCTTTGGCCTTCCTTCTATCCTTTCTCTCCACACTCTGGCCTTCATTAAATTAGCTCATTCTTTTTTATAATGCAACTGAAATTAATCTTTTCCTTGTCCTCTTCAGTGCTAAATCCTTTTATACCCATCCACTGATGAACCCATTTCCCCCCAGTCACTAACTGGCCCCCCGGTTTCGGGCTCCCCACCTCCAGCCCTGCAGCAGCCGTGTTTGCTCCAGGTTCCCCTCCCCTGCCCAGGCAGCAGCCTCAGCTCGGGCCCTCGGGGATCCGGCAAAGAGCAAAGGGCTCGCCTAACGCCAGGAGAGACAAAAAGATGTGAGGAGAGGTCTGAGCATCCCTTTGGGAGTCTCTCTCCTGAGCGCCGCGTGCTTTTCCCTTGCGCCACCCGCCCTCACGGCTCAGGGCCCCGGCCGCTCCGCCCGGCGCTTGGACTGCGCCCAGCCTGCTCAGCGCGGCTTCGTCAGGAGCGTTTGCCTTCAACGTGCGCTCTGAACGCGGTGCTCGCCAGCTGAGCAGGGGCACACAAAAGCTTGGGACGGTTGCTCTTCTTTGGGCTGCGCTGTTGGAGTTGGGCCCAGCAGACGCCCCAGAGCCTTGGGGAGCACGGTGCTGGTTCCACCCTACCATGCCATCTAACGGCACACATTCTGACTCGGAGCCGCAAATAGAAACCCTGCTCCCCCCAAAACGAGCACAACTTCTTTCCAGACTGCAGAACCACCCAGGATTCATGTTAAAATAACAGGACACACGCGCCACTGCTCCCTTCAATTAAAAGCTGGTTTGACCTTTTCCTGGAATTCCAAATCCCACTAAAACCGTCTCTTTTCATGCCCAGTTTCCATTTGAAGTCTATTTATGTCACACTGGTTACTGTATTGGGCAAGCTTGTAAGAAAAATTAGCAAGCTTGCGAACACATGGATACCACATGAGGTGGTCATAGCCCAAAAACAAACGGCTTTTCAAAATGAACATACAAGTAGTCTCTCTTCTCCCAGCGTTTCCATTTCATACAAAATTACGGCCAAAAGAAAGCTTTAAGCCCATTGCAAAAATACATTCAGACAGGGAAGAAGTCTTTTCAAAAAAGGAAAAAGGAGAAAATATATTGAAACAGGGTAAGCAACCTTTCATTCGGAAAGAAAGGAAAGGACAGCGAATGAAATGAAACCAAATTAACAGCCTGGAAAATTTCTTTTTAGTTTCATTCGAAGGGAAAAGGAAGAAAGCAGATGAATTATAGAAAGCAGATTCTATTTTGTGAAGTTTATTTTTAGCCAAGAATAGGCTCATTTTTTAAGCTAAAAGAAAAAATTCTTGACTCTGTGAAATTTGTGGAAGTGCAGGCTCACTGGAATTGCTAAGATTAAGATTTTAGATCAAGACTTTTGCTCTCCTATCCTATCTTTAGAAGTTTACTGGCAACTTCTTGACATTTATATTCAAAGACCTATTTGATTTAAGTATTTTTTTACCTTCATATGGACTTGTGAGAGCCCCGGTTGCTATGTGCTAGGTATCAGACTATACAGACAATGCTAAAGGAAACGCGCACCAGCTGGGTGCTCGTGCTGTGGCAGATCGTACCGACGGTACATTCAGAGCCGACAAACAAGAAGGTGACGCTCTGCACGTTACGTTCACATTGTCGGTTTACCAGATTTCCAAGTCAATGCAGACAAACCAGGATGAAACAGGAAAACAAGAATTACTCCTGAGTCTACAGAAAACTTCAAAGGAAAAGTGCAGATCCTTCCCAATCTGAACTTCTACTGAAATGCTGTGGTTTTATTACACACATTTGCACAGACAACTTCCAAATGCAAATGCAGTGTCGCTTACTTCAGTGTTTCTGACAGCTCACAGCTTTCCCAAGCAGCAGCAGAAAAAGGAGAGAGCCCCATTCTGCTACCAGTCACTAAGTTCCAGAAACAAACGCAGGGAGAAGTAATAGAATATAATTAGACCGCTTAACGCGGTTGGAAAAAGCAGGGCTTTGGACACACGAGTCTTTCATTGGAAAGTTTAGGGAGGTTTTACTCCTGGGCTGAGAAAAGCAGTGGCTTGTTGGACGCTGAATCTAGAGAACTGAAGAAACAAAGGCAGAAGGCAGTGCTGGGGGTACAACAGTGCGTTAGGGGACAGGAGGCGCGAGGACGAGGAAGGGACTGTTGCCCACCCTTCCTACTCCACAGGACGCTGGCAGCATTCAAGGACAGCGGTACGTTACCGGGCAGACTAACGGACGGGCTGTCCTGGACTGACGTCCCACAGGACAGGCCGTGCTGGCACCGCTGCAGCCCCGCGTTGGGATTTAAGGATGCAGCGGCCTCTCAAAGGGGCAGTGGACACAGCCATCTTGGTCTCTCCTGTCCAACCTGACCTGCGCTGCCGATAGCCAAGTACCCACCAAAAATGCACCAAACCTCTATTCTGTTCACCTTCTCTGCTGACCTCCCTTCCTGCGAGTGGCTCTAAATCAAGACACAATACATGAAGGGAATACAAAAAGAAACCAAAGCAGTTACAGCTTCCGGTGGGGTAATGTGGAAAACACGCTGCTCGCAGCCTCCGCACGGAGCAACGCCGCTGGAGCACAGGTGAAGCGGCTCTCTAGAGAGCCTGAGAAAGAGAAACGGCCGTGGCCCAGAGCTGTGCGCTCGCTAGCACACATCTCCAGCAGAAACAGCAGGAAAACCTGAAACCTGGCTTCCTGTCAAAAACATCAGAAGCTGAAAGAAAAATGCTAAGCATCTACTATCTGTTTTGAAGATTACGTGTTTCCAAATAGCTGAAGCTGTCTACAAACTACGCTGCAAGACAGCGGCGCCTCTTCAAAGAACGGAAACCACACGTGCCTAGACTGCAAGAGACACCAGCAGACAGACCTTCCCAGGCAGGGACGGTGCATTCAAAACCCGGTAGCACTCTCTCCTAAGCATAGGAAATGCAGCTAAAACAGCAACAGCAAAGGGTAACCTGTTAGAGAGTAAACAAACTGTTCTGGCCACACAGAACCATAGAATCTTTAGGGTTGGAAGAGACCTCCAAGATCATCAAGTCCAACCGTCAACCCAACGCCACCATGCCCACTAAACCATGTCCTGAAGTGCCACATCCACACATCTTAGGGAAACACCAGGAATGAGGTAGCTGACCTGAATGAAAGTGATGAAGCAATGATCTCTGCAAGGAGCTGGAGACCTATGTATTACAGGTGATAGAATTAGTCTCACCTCTAACATCACAAGACAGGGAAGGCAAAAGAGCTACCTTCCTTTAACTCCTAAAAAGCAATGGTAGCACCTGCTGTCAGGACTCCAGTCTTGACAGCATCTTCCAAACCTTCAGGACTGACCTTGAAACCAACCTAACGTGTTATGAGACAACCCTAAAACAAGGAAACAAAGAAACCAAACAGATCCTCACAAAAGCAAGGCCAGGAGCAGACACTTCAAGAGCAGCTGAAACAAGCTCTAGTCCTTCAGCGGCTTCAGCTGACGGGACCAGTGCCCTAACAGCGCTTAGAAAAGCAAGAGAAAAACTTCTCACTAACACCAGACTTCAGCAATTGCATCTCGCACCACTGAAACCAACTGCGCTCTTCACAAACAGTTTTGACGAACTTCTGTCTTCTGCATGGCGAAGACACTGCCGTGACCTTGGAGGCACAAAGGCAGAGCTCGACAGCGAGACATGCAGGAAGCAGGTCCGTGAGAAACGGTCTCTGGAGACGGGCGCACAGCGCAGCGGCGAGCATCCTGACACCCAGAGCGCAGCAGTACAGCTCCCTGAGCGGCAGGGAGACCACAGAGACACCGAGCCTCCGCAAGAGGAAGCGGCAGAGGACCAGCACGGGCCTTTGGATGCCAGGGGACACTTCTGCAGAGAATGGGTCACCTACGCCCACAGGCAGAGAAGGTAACTGACCCCTGGAGCAAGCCTGGAGATGTTAAAGGGCTGAGAGACCTGGCCACGGTTCTGCGCGAGGCGGGAAAGCACGGCTCAGCCCCACCGCGAGCACTCGCGCTGAGGAAGGGGTCAGGGCGACTGCCTTTCTGCACGGTGCCAGAACAAGTACCTGGCACAGAACATCAGGAGCCGCGCAACCACGCAGCCGGCCGCAGCAGCGGCTGCCAGCTGATCGACCCGCGCACGGGAACTGCAGCCTGCCGACAGCTGACGGACGCAGCCCGCCGTTGCAGCGACCCAGCCCAACAACCGGCGACCCTGCCGTTGCTCTTGCGGACAGGCACCTGGCTCTGGCGCTTCCAGTGAGCTGATTTCAGGCCACACCTAACTGCCCGAGTGCACAATTCCACGTAACGCAAGAGCATGGCACTGCACACACCTGAGAGCGCCTGCACCGGCTGCAACCGGGGGCATGCGCACAAGAGCTGAGCAGGAATCCCAGCAGCTGGAGACGCGTCCCAGCGTGCTGCTGCCGTGCAGGACCTCCGGCCGGGGCACCGCAGAGCAGAGCTGGCTCCCGCGGGCAGCGACTGGCAGACAGCGCGGGATGAGGCTGGACACGGGAAAACGGGAACTTTACCGTGGCAAGGACGAACCTTTACAGGAGAAAACACATGCAGCGACGTGAAGACTAGTGATCTACGGCATCCTGGCAAACAGCCGACAGCCCAGTCATTGGGCAGACACAAGGTGGATCATGAGCACCCAGACGTGGTCCCTTCTAGGGTGACCTTATGGCGAACAGGACTCAGGGCTGAAGCACACCACTTGCCCTGATGCCAGCGAGCCCTCGGAGCGGCCTGTAACAGAGTGTAATGCACAGTCACCGAACAGCACCGCACAGCGCCTACAGAAAGCAAACCTCATTCTGGATACAGGAGATTCAAATAAGAAAAAAAAAAATTAAACCAGCATTAGCAGAAGTGTCCCCAAATTGGGTTTATTTGGGGGCTTAGGATGTACGAAGTGCAGTGGCTGGTGCCCTTGTGCTTAAGAGAGGGGGAAGAGATCGAGTTACTGCACGTTGACCACTTGCCCATCCTGGCCTGAGCTGATGGGAATAAAGCTCAAAAACATCTCTAATTTGAAAACGTGCATCTTTTCACCCTGCTGAGTGCAGACCTCAGCATAACTGGCACAAAGCACAGGGCTCAGGACAGAGCCGTGCCGTTCGGGTCCAGCCTGCGCAGCCAGCGGGCTCCCGGGCCCTGGGCAACGCTGCGCGCAGGCAGACGCCGCAGCTGAGGCGCGGTGGCAGGGGCTGCCGGAGCCTCTGCAGCCGCAGATGCTGGGAGCGGCGACGTGACGGTGCCAGGAGGGCGAACAGCAGCTCCCTGCAGGCAGGGCACGCAGCGGGGGACACCACCAACACCCTGCGCGTTGAACAGTACTGGGGGCTTGCTTTCCTGCCCCGAAGAGCAGCTCTGTCTCAGGTTCTCAGTGTGGATATTCAGGAGCCCCTCCTAAACTCCACGGACACAAAGGAACAAAAAGTCCAGCCAAGAATACCACTCAATGAAAAAAGGGGAAAAAATAATAATAAAAAAGGAAACAACTCATTACCAATGGAAAAAAACAAAGTTTACACGACAAACTTGAAATTGGTCACCACATTCAATACGAACAATGCGTACATTTAATAAAGGATGATTCAAGGGCAGTGACTGAAAGCAATTTATCACTCGTACGGACAACTAAATCTCAGGAAAAAGTTTGAGCCACATACTACACAGAAGCTTGTCACACACTTGTAACTCCCAAGCACAAAGATGAAACCCGCACTCCAAGGATACTGCAGCACCAGAGCAGACCCCGAGCAGGGCACACAGCAGGTCAGCGGGACACCCTCTGCGAGACCTGCTCCTCGCTCAGCGCGTGGCTAACCATCAGCGCCATCCGCGCTCTTTAAGAAAAGAATAATTAGGAGGGAAGCCCATGATTTGTATATGCTGTTACTTAGCAGGACTGCAGAGCAGCTATGCATTTCAAACATGTTTGTGCCCACCTCTGCTGAAAACAGAGCTGCAGAACACGCCTGAGCTGAAACACGGACTCGAGAGCTGTGTGGAGAGGATGGGGCCAGACGCTAAAACAGGGAGCGACGCCAGGTTGTGCCAACGTGTTTTTCCTGCGGTGACCCCGAGCGCCTCCACCCAAGCTGGTGTGCAGAAGGAAAGTACAGCAACACAACGGGCTGCATTTGCCAGCGCAGAAGGGCAACCACTTGCCTTTGGAGGTCTTGCTGGCAGGGAGGCTTTGACGCAGGCGGCCGCTGGCCACGGATGCTGCCTGGCTGCTGCTCACCCGGGGCTGGACCCCGCCAGGCACTGCTGCCGGCGAGCGGGAGAACCAGAGCCCCAGCTCCGCGCCGAGGTGCTGGCAGTGCCAGGCCTGGGAAAAACACTTCACATGATAAAGTGCTTAGAGCTGGCGTCGTCAGCACCGAACTTCCTCCGTGCGCAGAGCTGTGGGATTTACACAGCTAATACTTTCTTACAGGCTTTCACAGTCAATTAAAGGCTACGCCTGCCAAACACCTGGAAAGCACATTCCCAGCCGCCGAGGAAAGCGTAAGTGAAAACGCAGAGCCGTACTCCCAAACAGCCGTGCTCTCCCCTGGCCCTTCCCTTTTCATGTTAACAGAGGCTGTTAACTACCCAACACAGAGCTTTAGTTACTGATATAACCCTATTTTTCAAAAAACAAATGGCCTGATAACCTGTAAACCAACACCACACACAGAGCCAGCCTCTTTCCCCAGACTGTATCGCTTGTATCAAATAATGTCTTAAATTGGCAACTGTGATACAAAACTAAGCTAATCATGGATTGCTAAAAAAAGAAAAAAGGAAAAACATTTCCTCTTTTCCTTCATAACGCCATGCTATCCATATACACGTATGCGTGAAAACCTCGTGAAGCAGTAGCCTCAGCACAGGTGCACGCAGATGTACACAAGCGCGCACACGTATACGTGTGTGTATTCACAGATACGGGTACATATTTCAAAGCGGTAATATCTGTCCCAAGTCCATTGCTTTCTTAGTTCATCCCACGCCAGAGAACAAAAGAAAAAGAGTCCTCTCAACACTAATGAGGCTTTGAGTTATAAAATTCCCACACTACAATTAACTGAAGAGACACATTCTTTCATAGGTGTATGACTATTTTTAGTAGCGTTAAATAACTGGTGATTTTCTTAAGGATTACATGACACTGAGGTGCAGCAACAAGACCAGACTTCCAGAGCTGTTTGTGCAGAAAGCAAGACAGGGTACCTACTGACAAGACCAGGTTTACTCAGGTGTGACACATCCAGACGTACCCGTAAAAGCGGTGAAGTTAAACGTTCAAACCAGCATGCTTTCTGCAGGCGCGTGGCAGCGGCCATCCCCGTGAACAGGCGTGCGCGCTCCCAGCAGCGCCGCCGGCTCCGCGCGCAGGCCGTCCCTGAGCGCACACCGCAACCGCAGACAGCGCGGGGCCTGGCCCTGGAGGGCCGATCTCCGTCCACGTCCCGCGGGCAAGGACGCCGGCACGGGACGGTAACAGCCAACACAGAACTGCAGGTAACTGCAGACTGGAATAGAGACCACCATGAATCTGAACTATCCTGACCCCAGTGATGCGTTTCAAATTTAACTTCTACTACCGACACCTTACTGAAAGGTTAACAGCCCCCAGATATTCGAATAACCAGGGCGCTCAGAGTATTAACAACAAGAGTTAATCCAACACCCAGCACTTACAACACCACACCAACTATAATTGCTAGCAAATAGCAAGGATTAACCGCACTAATGCACTCAAGTCTCCAACTGCTTTGTATCCCGATTTTGGAACAGCATGAGGAAAACAGATGTTGTGCTGAAAAGGAGTGTAAAAAAAAAAAAAAATGTTCACAGTCACAGCCACCACCATGGTCTACCTTGTGCATTTGTGGGATTTCTTTGTCTGTTTTAAACTAGATCTTTAAATCTACTCCTCAGGTTGCATATAGGGATAATGACTCGTTATCTACAACTTTTTTTTTAAATGTACCTGGTATTAAAAAAAAAAAAAACAACAAAAACACACACAAACGTTTTTAGGATCTGGTTTCAAAAGTTAAATCTACAGTATACTCAAGTGTCCCTCTCCCAAATCCCACAAGAAAAATCACCGAGCCAATGAACTTTGAAAAATGACATCAACAAAAGATCCCACCACTCCCAATGCCAAAACCAGAAGATATTTGTTCATCACTGTTTTTGAGAGGCTTTTCTGCAAAGCCTTGCTGGCGGTCAGGTGCTTCGTGGCGGAGCGGCACAACCCACAGGGCAGTCACATACACCATTTCTGGGCCAAAGTCACATCATTTTACCAACTACGCTAGGTTTGCTTGATCTTAAGGAGAAGTGGAGTCAATGATGCCCTGCTCCATATTAACAAGCTAGGAAAAGGGACCAGCTTTTTAATAGTCCACCCACCCCTAAATCCCGCAAAAATGAGACCCAAGACAGATCCCTGAGGTGCTCTTTAAAAACACCGAATATGCTGAGGTAAAACTTCTGCAGAAACACCTTCCATCACATGAATGGACGAAACACAGTCAAAACCTGACTCTGGCTGCAGAACTCCAACTTGGAGGTATCACCTCCAGGGCAGAAACTTCCACAGGAGAAAAAACCCATTTCAGGATCTGAAAGTCACTGCTGTCAACAACAAGGCAAGCGAGAAGGAAACATCCTGCAAAAGCACTTGTCCTCAGTTATGAGGTGTCCAGCAAACCAAGATGTCAGCAGGTGTAAGTGATGCTACAGTCACCCTCTGGCAGGCGGATACACAGCCTGGAAAAAGGTTTTATTATCACAGTATCTGCAGACCAAAGTCTAAACACTGACGCGGATGCTCCGACTCATGACAAAGATCAGGCCAGGTCATCACATCTATATACCCACAGTCCTACTTGGACATTCATAAAAATAAGTTGGGTTTGGTTTTTGTTGTGGTTTTTTTTTTTTCTTGCATTAAAAACAAGTTTATGGATATTCTGGCTACTTTGGGTAAATTAACAAGGTATAATGTGTTCCATGGGGAAAAAAAAATAAATTATGTAAATGCTCACTTCTGTGGACAGGAGCTTTTGAGAACTAAAGCTCAAGAGGTAAAGTCCATAAGCTGCACGCGCTGGTGTACAGCAGTGCGTATCAACTCCTCCGAGCAATAAACGCTCCTTCCTTGAAAAGACATCCACATTTACGAGCTTGAGAGCCTTCCGACTGGGCTCTGCCCTGCTGGGGATGAAAGTCCGAGGCCTTCCAGATCAATTCCCGGAATAGCGCACCAGCAACGTGCAAGCTGCCCGAGAGGCAGCTCCCACACACCCTGGCAAATCAGGAGGGAGACCTTTCATGCCAGAACAGTCCTAAGAACGGCTGTCCATTGACCGCCAGGCGAAGCCCGGGGGATGCCAAAATGCAGTTCGTCGCGCTAAGAGATACGTAATGCTCTAAGGTAAGTCCTTGACAGCAGAGGGGACCACCTGAGAGTTGTTTACATTTTACTGCAGAAATAAAGCGCCAAGGGACATACTTAAAAATTAATTTCAACTTAATCTAGAGTGAGTTTTCAGGTGGGTTGTTTTTTTTTTTTTCCTTTCCCTCACTGCTGTGCATGTTTCTGGAAGAAGTGCATCTTTGATCAATGGCCCAGTAATCCACAAAGGCTATTCTCAGCTTTATTGGGAGCCACCACATGGAAATTGTTTTGGCGATGCCAGGAGGGAGCCCAGCAGAGAAGGTTTAGAATGGACAGCGGGATAACCTGCGGGATAACACCCTCCGTCAGCGAGGCTCCCGTAAACACAACACTTCCCAGAGACAAAGCACCTCGTGCCGCAAAGGACCACGGATGGGCAATCCGGGACCAACAGTGCAGCCTCAGGAGGATCCGTGACAGGTCACATACATGTCCCAGAGCAAGCTCACGGCACCCGCACCCACCCGCCTGCGAGGCGCAGGCCACTCGGCCCCGCGCATCATCGGGGCTTCAGCAGCACCCGACGCCCAAGAGCTTCACAGCCCCAAGTTCCCAGCACTGGGAGTCCCGCGTAAGGCACATGTTAGGGGCTTGGGCTCAGCCCAGCAGCGAGCATTAAATGCTGCTTTACAGTGCCCCGTCAACACCATCTACCTAAAAAACGGGGCCTCACACAACCGCCGCAGCGCAGCCCGCCCCGTTCAGCAGCCCCAAGCACCGGGCGACACTGATTCAGGAGGCTGTCAGGACCCTACTTCACAGGGACAGAGCAGACCTGCTACCACTTCCCAAAAGCTCTGGGGCTGCATTTGGCCCCAGTGAGACCGGGGACCTCCGCGCAGCCTGGAGCACCGAGCCCTTCAGGCGAGGAACTCCCTGCAGCCAACCGCGCCATAACCTCCCCTCCCGAGCCAGCTGGCCCCACGGGACCTGGGGGGCTAACGCCATTTGTACTGCTCCTGGCACACCATCAGCAGC
>JAAGAY010132763.1:0-13190 GCA_011801015.1 Ardeotis arabs | reverse complement strand
CACACGTTGTACTATGGGGGTGTTGAATTTGCCTGCAGCACCTTTGTAAGGCCTCCTTGCACGTAAGCACTATGATCCTTCCTTCCATCATCATGATCTAAGCACGGTAGGACCCAGGCGTATGTTATACCTACTCCATTGTACTCCATCTTGCATTTCCACATAGAGCATCCTGAGATCTTCACCATATCACACTCTCATGTCAGTCGCCTACCTCTGAGACTGCCTGCTGCCCTGCTACACGTTCATAGCATACATTTCATCTTACAGAAGTGTCTAAGTAGCTAATCCAACATCATTAAGACACTGAGACATCTAATAGACAAACAAAACTTTCTAGAGGAGGAAGAACAACAGATCAGGAGTAGGCATGGTTTTAACACGGTTATTTTAGCCAAACTGGAGGCTGTGCACTTGTCCATATGGAGGCAAGGCCTGTTGCTTATGGTCTAAGAATCAAATGTTGAGGATTATTCAGCATACTTTTGCATCTCGTCTTCTAAGCTGTTCCAGTTCTTTTACTGAGGGGCTGACAACATTATGAGTTATGAACATTGGACTTAGCAGATCTCTAAGATCTATTCCTCTCGGAATAAAGACATATCTTGAGAAATGATGAGCAGCCTTCTCTGCCCACCCAAACCATCATGACTAAAGGGAGCAAAATCTGTTTCCAGTCATGAGACCAATGCATTTGCTAGTGACAATGCAAGAAGCAACAGCTACAGCTTCCTGAGAGAATGGATGTTTCGGTACATTAAATGGCCCAGTTTTAAACGTGAGATCCCCTGCATAGCTAAGGGTCTCTTCACTCCCCTCTGATGCCCTTTCCAGACAGTCAAGTTTGGCATGTTCCACACTGGGGGTTTCTCTCTGCCATCCATTCTATAGCACTCCACACCTGGGCTGCCCCTTAATTGATAATGTAATTATCAGCATAGTCATATTACTTCACACTAAGCATTTTCAACCATTTATCACAATGTTGATCTTTATTTTAAATATAAATCAGGCAATCATTTATGTCTTTTATGTTCTTTGTATTTATTCAAGAATATTTAACTGTAGACAAAAGGTGACTTATTCATTATTCATCCTGAACAAGGAAGTATGGCAATTTGAAAAGCCTGACATTTGAGCTTTTTGCCAACACGAGCAAAATTATATCCTTCCCATTGTAAATCAATGAAGTAGAATCATTGTGCACAAAAGAATTAAATTGCCTTGTCACTTTAATAAGGCCACCTTATATACAACCTTCAACCAATGCCATTGTGCAGAAAAAGGGTGCATCCTTTGCCTCAGCTGCCTCAGATCTCAGTAGGCTTTCCAATTAAATGAACATCCTCTTAGTCTTTCACTCCACTCCACTCTTTCTCTTTTTTGAGAGGCGATGTCAGAATGTCATAGGCATAACTTGCTATCAGTGGCACACACACATCAATGCGAATTAACTTCCTCCAACTCGTGCTTTCTTTTGGCAGCCTTTTTAACTTGTTTGTCAATTCCAAAATGATGGAACTCCAAGAAAGGAGATTTTTTTTTTTTTAATTGTTTACTAGGCTTGGATAAAAGCTGCAAATAGCTATCTCCAAAACAAAAAAAAAAACTATACAAATGCGAGAATCCTTTGCCAGCAATGTAGATAATGTAAAATGGCAGAGAAACAACATGTCCAATCAAGCAGAACACAAGTGGCGTATGCCAGAAAGAGAACAACTTTGTGTGTTCTCACTTCACAGCCTAGGACCCTATTATTACAATCAGACCTGATTTTTCCCATCTAATACCTCTTGGATGCATTTTACCCTGAGGGTAGAAACCTTTAACCAGCCATTTCCAGGCTTTTAAATGACTATCCGGAACAGCTATCTCATAATTCAACAACAGACGGCTGTCTATAACCGTCATAACCCTGCCCCTTCCTTTCAATCCTAGCGCACAGAGGTTGAAAGACTAACTTCAGCCTGGATTTTTCTCAGAATCAGAGAAACGAAAACAATGAAACAAAGCTGTGCACGCCAGCAGCCGAAACACAGCAACGTGAGCAAATCTCGATATTTCAAAACGCACTCAAAAGTCTGCAGCTTTTACAATTGTTTTGGAGTCTCAATATTTTGTCCTATTTTGATAGTTAACTGAAAGGTGCATGGTAAAGAAAAAACCCTTGTGAGTATAGAAACAGCGACAATAGTCTTGATGTTAACATTTCGAGTTTAGTCAGAAAATGTTAATAACAAATGACCTTTTTCTGAAGGGTATTTTAAGGAGACCAAGCAATTTTCTGTAATGTGGTTACCATAGTGATTGGCCCTCTAAAAAGACCAGGAAAAAAAAATGATGTACATCTGTAATCAACCAGCTACTGCAATAACAAATGGTCTGATAAAGCAACACTTTGAGTTTAATTCCAAGCCGGAAAGATACTGGCTTTTGAAGTTAAGTATAAAAGAAACTATTTATGGGTGGAAAATAGGTCCTCCAGCAACTATTACAGAACATTTGTGATGACTCAGAAGGGATTTTCCTTGAAAAAATACATTAGTGCACAATAGATCAATTTTTTTTCATAGAAACTACTTCATCATCTGTACTATACTGAGTCATTCAGAAAAAGAGCTCAGCAAGCACCTGGGGATGGCAAATAGGAACCTCTGCCTCCCCCAGTCACTGTCTCTTATCTTTCCTGGAAAACAAGCAACTAAAAGAAGTGCTACAGTTTTAAACATTTCTGCAACCAGACTTACAAACTAACACCACAAATGTTTCAGCCTACTGCCCAGGTAAGGTTGGTGATCACCACAGAGTGTTTAAGGACAGGAACTTTGAATCACTCATTACAGAACATAGAATTTGACATTTAAACCCAAGATTAGAGTTTTAAAACTTCAACCGCCTTCCCATTTCTCTTTACTGCTGCTTAACTCTGGGCAAACACCATGGACATCCTGTTTTCCATGAAAATGGGATGTTCGCTGAAAGCCTAAGCCTGCCCTTACTCAGAGAAGCCCTTGCCATGGCAAGATGCTGTAGCCTGAAACCATGGAATACCCAGAACCAGATATCCCTCCCTTTGTAACCTTCAAGGCTTGGGACATGTCCAAAAAATCCCAGCACAGCAGTGCCAAATATTAAGCGACTTTTTGATTTGTTTTAAAGCATCTTTAACCAAATTATAAAAACTAAAGGTGATCATCTTCTAATTGTTAGCAATACAGCACAGAACAATAAACACAGCTTAGCAGCTCACCCTCCTGGACAGGCATTGGGCTTGTTCTCAGCTGGGATATCTCACTGCAAGGGAGTAGACTGAAAGCTCACCTCAGTAAGTCAATTCAGCTCTTCCCTGTGTTCAGATGTAGGAATTTCTTGGGCTAATCTTTGGTCTGGGTCTCCCCCTGGCCCACCAGCGGACAATTGGCAGCCCAGAGGGAGGTTCTTCTCACTTGATCTTGAACACCTCTAAGTGCTATGCCCAAATCTCTGTTGCCCACCTCCAGTTTCCTTTATAACCAAGAGAGACAGGCACATACATGGAGCAATTTACCTGACTAAAATTAGTTTGAGGTACAGCCAGTTAGGTTATAAAACTTGCCTGCACACTCACAAAGGAGCACAGAGAGACAACAGCAGTTGGAGGCACCCAAATAGTACCTTGTCTAGTTACCTAGAGGCCCATCACAGGAAGCATCAGCCCATCAAAGTCCCACGTCCATAAACCCATAGAATCACAGAATAGTTTGGACTGGAAGGGACCTTTAAAGGTCATCTAGTCCACCCTCCCTGCAAGGGGCAGGGACATCTCCAACTAGATTATGTTGCTCAGAGCCCCATCCAACCTGGCCTTAAAGGCCAAGGGCACAGCAGTGGGCAGGGAGAACCCAAATTAGGAATTTAGGAAAAGGAAAACCCTGTCCAGGACCATCTCAGGACTGTCACAGGAGACGCTCAGCCCCATTGCCCAGGAGTGAAACCCAGCAAGATGGGTCACTGCCTAAGCACCTTTTGGATTGAGTGGGACAGCTGCCTAGGGGTGGAACATATTACGGGATGCAGGGGAAGAGCATTTCAGGATTTCCCAGGACTCAATATGAGATGCTTAGGGCAGGAACCAAAGGTGGAGGAGGGAGGCATCTAGGGAATTTGAGGAAGAAAGTAATGTGGGAACATAGAGGGATAAGCAGATTAGGGAGAGACGCGTTGTGGGTGTGCTGGTGAGTGTGTGAGCACCAGCAAAGATATGTGTGTGTCTGTTTGTCTCTAAGGGTGAGACCATGGGAGGAGCTGGTCATTGGTGGGACCAGGGGAGTTCCACCAGCTGCCAGAGAGACAGTGAGATCTGGGGGTCTTCAGGAGCAAGACCCATGTGTGTGTGTTTGTCTCTAAGGCTGAGACCATGGGTGGTGGCTGCTGGGGGACCAGAGGGCTCCCAGTCAGCTTGGGGTGGGTGACGAGTAAGATGGCCTGTGCCAGCAACTACAGAGGGGTTGTGGCCTTAGGGGTTCATATGTTCAGGTGCCAGTAACTGGGGAGACTGGGATCCAGGGACCAGCTATGAGACAGACGAGGTGTCTGAGCCCGGTCACTGGAGTGATCCATCTTGTACGTATGTGTACGTACAGAGGTGTGCTCTCACTAGTGACCTCCATCCTGCTAAGTCAGAGAAGAGAGCAGGATGAGGCCGCTGGTGCTGCTTGTGTTCATGTGGGTGTAGCTGTCTGGGTTGGCCTGTGTGGCTAGACGTGTATACACACGTGGTGTGTGCGTGTGCTGTGTGTGCATGTTTCTACTGGGAATCCTACTGATTGGACCCGGGGGCTGCAACGTGGAGCTGTTGCAGCCTTACTTCTATTGGGCTGTCTAATCCGAGCCTATTTCCCTGATGTAACCCATCCTAGTTTCCTAAAAGGAAAATCCCACTTTCCCGGTTGGGGACCACACACCTGCAAGTTAGAGCTGGGTCTTGCACTTGAAGTACCCGCACTTCAGAGAGGCACACAAGTGTGCTCACGGCCCAGAAAAGGTGAGAGCTTTCCCCACCATCCTGTCCTGTAGACATTTCCTTATTTAGAATCATAGAATGGTTGTGGTTGGAAGGGACCTTCAAAGGTCATCTAGTCCAACCCCCCTGCAAGGAGCAGGGACATCCCCAACTAGATCAGGTTGCTCAGAGCCTCATCCAACCTTGAATGTTTCCAGGGATGTTCTGTATATCTATATATCTGTATGCACTTAGGATGGGGCCCTTTCAGTCCTGTTTTGTTGCGTACAAGGTCTCTCTTGTCCATATCACTCTGTACCCTTTGCTTGCCAACCCCATCCACGACTTCCTCCCTTGAATGTGGTCCTCGTCTCCTTCTCCGTCTCCTTCCCCCCTTAGTGGGGGATGTCCCTGCTCCTTGCAGGGTGGTTGGACTAGATGACCTTTGAAGGTCCCTTCCAACCCTAACCATTCTATGATTCTATGATTCTATGATTCTCCTTTCTGTCATTCCTAGTTTAGAGCTCTCCACATCAGGTTAGCTAGAAAAGCCCCTTCTTTTGTGGATTCTCTCTATATTAGGGAAAATAAATATATGCTCTTTCTTTCCATCGTATACTGCTGATTCCACCCTTACCATCTTGAAGTGGTGTATTTAAGTTTATTTGTCTAGATAACAATTCACATCATCCAGACATGATGTGACTCTACAGATAAGCATTCTGGGCAGACAGATAATGGACAACATTTAGTTCAGGAACATGAGAAATTGAAAAACCTTCTCTGATTTCTAGTGATAATAAATAAATATTTGTGACTTTGGACAAATTAACAAGAGTCTCTCTCTTGATATATCATCACCTTTTTAAGGAACATGAGTTTCCTAAATAAATAAAACAAAGAAACCTGGAATTCACCAGGAAGGTGAGCAGTGTGATTGACATGGCTGTTAACTCATGAATAAAAGTCAGTGTTTAACAGCAATTACATTATTTTCTTTTCCAGCTATCATTTAATTGACTTTAAAAACAACAATTTATTTGGATAAGTGTTCAAATTCTCTATATATTGTTTAATCAGGCATTAACAACCAATTTATAATGAGAGTATATCATGCTGCCGATATTGTCACATTAGTTTGAATTTGATCTGGTACTGCTCTAAGTTTGTCTGGATATTTTGATTATTTCAATATCAAAATACGTTTGGTGAAAGCATATAATTGGAATTATTGCTAAGGTCTGCCTCTATGAAATGAATATCAAATATGGATTTATGTTCAACCGCAAAACAAGTTCGAGTAATTTTTTTAAATTCACCAAGACAATTTTTTTAACAAAAATACCATGGTTTTAATTTTCCATGGATGTTCTTCACACATAGACATAGCAAGCAACATATTATAGGCATCTTTGGGCAGAAACTAAAAGGAAGAAGGCTTTCAAAAGTAAAACTTTTGTCAGGAAGGACAAAGCTGAATTCAATCCATACAGGTGAAGTAGCTTCCTTAGACTCTTACTGAAGGGCAAAGAAATCCTTTAAAGAAATGCTTGAGTTTACAACGTCTTACCTTGCACCTATCCTATAATGACCCTACCCAACCCTCAATTATCCCAGTCATTTTACAAGCACTAGTAGCTTGCAACATCCAAGAAGAGTTTAGTTTTAGGTCAATATCAAACTTCACCTCTCATTCCACCTTTGTAATTTCTCAAACACTGCTCTAGGCCAGCTGGGATCAGACAGCACAGTCCTGAGGTCAGGCTTACCCACCCAGCCCTTCAGAAGATATTAGCTTCTATTAGTGTTGTTCCAACTGCAGCCACCTTGGAGAAAACAGTTTGGAGGAGATTCAATTCCAGATTGAAACAGGTCAGTTCAGATGTCCGTGTGTGCTGCACCTCTAAGACCCCATTGCAGTCAACTGAGATCTAGTCGATACAGTCCTAACTATTTAGGACTAAATTAGTTGCCAAAGTATGGGTAACTGATTGAGGCTCTGTGGAGCTCAGGCAGCATCAAAGTGACCAAACGTGGGTGTCTACTTGTGGCAGAACAGTGGAAGCGATGGTCCTGAGTCACTTGCAAACGCAACGCGCTGTGAACCAGCAAGACTGGCTGAATTGGTGTATCTCTAACTCTTGTGACTTCACAACAACATGGTTAGGGATGTGTCTGGGAGGTCTTTGTTAGGGGATACAAAGAGTTTGAGTAAGTTGTTCGGCCACAGAAATGTAGTGCCATTTGAGATGTCTGAGGCATTTGTACAGAGCAGATGGACAGGACGTGACCTGCAGGAGACTGATTCTGAACTGGAGGTCAGCAAGGATGTGGGGGCAACTGAGTTAAGACTTGTGTTGGTTATGCCTCAGTGACTAAATGGGGAACTTACTTAGATAACAAGCTTACGTGGAGAAACGTGTTTGAACATGGAGCAAGCCTTGCCTTTGAGCTCAGGAGGTGTAGCCCTTAATGTCAGCACAAATATTTATAAAGATCGGAAGAAAAAGAGCATTCTTGAGCTAGACTGCAAGGACACTAAAGGAAGAATAGGAACATTAGGGGGACAGAGAGAGGTCAATTTCAGCTTTATAGCAACAGAGAATCCACAGATTTACAGACAAAGGATTGGCTTCACGGAGGGAAGTCTGGGTCACAGATGATAAATGTTATCACTGTTGGTGGTAAATATGATGCACAAGGCAAGGACAGTACTGGAGCCTCAGAAAGCACACAATTTACTTTTCTAGGAGGAGTTTGGTCTTCGAAATAGGCTCTTAAACCTAATCTCTCTTTAACAGCCTTGTCATGGATGAAGAGGCACCTCACATGAAAAATTATTTATAAATCAGAAATGTGAAAAGTCCATTTCTACAGTGGTTCATAGAATGAAAAAAAATACATAGCAGAAAGATACACTTTGAACTGCTAGTATTTAAAGAGTATAATGTGCACAATAAACAGGAATATTAAAAATTAGAGTATGAACAAAAAGGAGGATAAAAGCAGCCCTGTTACAACATCAATTTACAGAGATTTAATTTAGCCTGTGTCTGTCAAGTGAGGTGGAAAAAAAATTTCTATTTGCCTCCAATGCCCACCAAAAAAAAAAAAGACAAGTTGAGAGTGTCTTTTTTTTTTTACTAAGGTTAGCGTCATTAATTGTTATGGCAGATCTTTAGGCTTTTTGGAAGAAGACACAAAAAGAAGCCTCTTAAAAGAAGCTGTGAGCTTTTTTTGTTCATTTGTTTTGAAAAAGGAAAATGAGGAGGCAGGAAGAACCTTTAGGAGATGAGAAGAGTGACAACACAGGAGGCAGTATGGGAGAAGGCCCAGAAAAATTCATCATACCCTAGAACCACATCTGACTGTGCAAGAACCGCAAAATCCCACTTCAGAATAAGACTGCCTGGCCAGCATTCATGAAGTGAACTCAGAGGGGCAGGAGAGGGGGCTGAAGTGCAACCCAGCCCACTCCTTGTGGTATTTTTCTCCTTACAAAGCTTGGAATATATACAATACAGTAAGATCATCATCTTGATCAACACTAAAGAGACTAAGCAGGCTTGAAGAGCAGATGTTCCCAGAACACAGACATCATACCGAAATCCTGTGTCTGACCTGAAGGTGTTAGAGATACTGTCAAACGTGGGTTGTCCCCTCTTGACATTCTGTCAAGGTAAGATTTGTGGGGAAAGAAAATACCTTTATAGCACCATCTGATGTATTCGGAGAACAAAGAGAAGTTAGAGTTAGTTCCGTAAAATCACTATCCAAACTTATAGGGCAGGATACTCAAAATAGCTTTGTTGTGGCTCACCACATGGGTAATTCTTATCCTTTATCTTCATTCTGTATTCCCAGGGCAGGCAACACAGATATTTCTGGGGACAGATTTAAAAAAAAGAAAAAAAATTCAATATCTGTGAAAGCCTCTATAAACTTGAAATCAAGTTATATATGGTATTAACTCAATTTAGTGAAAGTCAATAGAATTACATTTTCTTTATAGAGCAAAAGCACTCACCTGCTGTACACAAATACAAGGAAGACGACCAGGACAAGCATTATCAAGCTGGCAAGCACTTCCACGTAGGATGAAAATAAATTACACTTTGTCATCTACAACTCCTTAACATTATTTCTTCCTCCTCCTTTAAACAATGATGGCAGCAGCCTGCAGATGACATGCAGGAGTGGCACAGACAGCATACACTTAGTTACATGATTAATATTAGGTATCGCAGGAACAGCTTGTCTCTACCAACACGTGTCACCTTTTCAAAATTGAGAGACACTCACAGGGTACCATTGGAACAGATATGGGTAGTTTAGATCCATAGCTAAGCCTTCCTTTTAGTTCTCCTTAAATGAGTCTAGTCTCCACCTCTGACTTGCAACAGGGGAATTCTCTTAAGCAGCAAATCAAGAAGTGACCAATTCGATTGAGACATACACAGAAACAAACAGGCAGATAAATCATGCTTTTAGATCTTACAAGATTTTTAATTTTTCCTGCAATCTGAAAGATAATTCTACTTTTCAAACCCTCCACAAAGTCATACTTGTTAGCCTTGCTCTTTGAGGAAAAAATAATGAAAAGTGTGTGCTAAAAGGTAGGATTGCCAAATAAAAACCCCCTCAAATGTACCATTAGAAATAGTAACAGTATTGTTATCTTAACTGCCATGATACTTAAAATAAAACCAACAATTTTTAGAAGGCTAGAGGTTGACTGCTGGAACACTGGCAAAGTCACAAAGACACCTTAAATGACATTTTGATTAACCACAAAGGAATTAAGTACCTGAATATCTTTGTACTGGCATTTAAGTGAAACATGAAGTTTTTCAATGTTCTACGTCTACTTACACAGCCAAGGCAAAGGGTCATGGGATTCCCATCCCTGCTTTATATCCTCACTTGCATCAGAAAAAGGAAAGTTTGAACCCTGCGTCCCCACCAGCCAGCAAATTCCCTGGTTGCTGAGTTATCACACGGGAGAGGAGAAAAGGAGCACCGCATCCTGCCCGCACAGGCAGCACCTGCACTTCTCAACAAACCCATCCTGAAACAATGTGCTGTTTTATTACGGGGTCATTTGAATCAAGCATTACTAAATGTCATGTGTTTTTACCTCTTTTGGACAAAACTGTTAACCCAATGCAACCAGGATGTGAAACTCAGCAGCCCCGGTGAAGCAGTACTTTTTGGCAATTATCTTTGAGCCATTCCCACACAACCTGTCACTGGATCCCTGGGAGAAGAGATCCACACCTCCCTCTCCCCTTCCTCTCCTCACGAATCTGTAGAGAGCAATGCAGTCGCCGCTCAGCCTCCTTTTCTCCAAACTACACAAACCTTCAGGCTTCAGGTTCTTCAGGCTAAAGAGTTTTAGGTCAGTGATTTTCCACTTTTTGAGTTTCATTTTATCCCATTATCCACTCCCACACAGCTACTGTCTTCATTTTAATATAGGTGCTCTGTCGTAGTTTAGCACAGCTTGGGACCCAGCTACACAGTCTCTCTCGCACTCCCCCCACCCTGCGAGAGAATAGGGAGAGAGAATATAAGAAAAAAGGTTCGAGGTTTGAGAGAAGGACAGGGAGAGATCCTTAAAGTTACTGTTAAGGGCAAAACAGACTCGACTTGGGGAAACTATTTCAATTTATTATTAAAACCAAAGCAGGATAATGAGGAAGAGAACAAGATAACTTCCCCCCACCCCTCCCTCTCCACTTCTTGCAGCGGGCCAGGCCGAGTTGGGCCCAGTCGGCTGCCCGGCGGGAGGCCAGAGGGTGAGGGCCGCAAGGCCCACAAGGCTCACGCCTCCCCCTCTCTGCCCGCTGTTTCATCTTCTTCACATCTTTTTTTTATTATTATTTTTCCTCTTCTTAAATACATTATCGCAGAGGCGTTAACAGGGAACATTCTGCTACCAATTGGCTTGGTCCTGGCCAGCAGCGGGTCCGCCCTAGGCCCAGCCGAGTCCACCCAACAAAGGGAAAACTTCTAGCAGCTGCTTACAGAAGTTCATGCTCTTTTGTAGATTTTTCTCTCCATCACGGAGAAAACGTCTGCTCCACATTTTTACAAACTACTTCCATAATTTTTCTGAGTATATTTAATTCTGCCTCTTTATCCATAAAGATCTTTTTCTCTTCTCTAACATGTCTCCTTCTTGTCCTGTGGCTCTATGAGAGGAAGCTGAAACCAACCCTCTGAAGTGCAAGGACAAGTCAATTTACAAACATGAAATTAAGATCTGGACAGAAATAAAACACTAGTCAGTCTTTAGCTGTCTCCAATTAGGCTGATTTCTCAAAGATTAACATTCGTAGCTTGTCCTGAACATTTTTATAATGAAACTTTGAATAAATTTTAGTTGTAATCTGGGTATTATTCCTGCAAATTCTCCTCCCACATTAACTGCATGGTTGAAGAAAGCTCTCTTGGTTCATTTAATATCAACAATGTGATACCAGTTGCCAGAGGAGGACGCAGGGGCATAGGGGCATCGACCAACTCAAAACGAGGACAGAAAGACTGTGGCAGTCTTCCACAGGCACAGGCCCATTTATTCCTGCCTGAGGCACAAGGACCACAAACACAGTTCCCGAAAAGGCGTTAACTCCAAAATCAGAAGCAAAGTCTGACATCTGAACAACACTGTCATGGGGTTTTTTTAATACTCACATAGCATAGGTTGCAGATAATTATCTTGCCTGCAGAAGGAGCAGTCTATGGTTATATACACCTCTCCTGGCACTTTTTGGTGATATATTTCATAAACATGAGGTTCACAAACCGCAAAACAGAAAAAGAGAAAAAAAGGTTTGTGAATTTAACATTAGTTTTTCATTTAATTCCACTGAAAGGAGTTGCATTATCTTCATAATCACTGAAAGAGAAATCTGTACTGCATATCTAGAATAGATTAAAGTTTGAAGCAAAAAAAAATAAGATGGAATTGACTATTCATAGCAACACAGTCTTCAAGTCATAATACAATTCACTGGAAGACTCTTGCTGATGTCAATCTGAATAGTCCAGCAGAACACTAGATAGACTGAATACAATAGAAATTTTGAGATTTTATTTGTAACATAATTTTTCCATATTTTATTGTATTATAAGCTTAAATTATCCACATCAGAGTATTTTAGGATTTCAAGTCTGTGTAATTGAATAGAAATTTTTACTCCTGTTTTGACAGGAAGGAGGGGAGATAATGAATATGCACTACAGAAAAAAAGATTTATTTTAAAAGTACCAATTTTGTGACTGACCATTTTCAATATGTTTAAAAATAGTTTCATATTTTCGTCAAGACAGCCTTTTATAATATGAAGCGGACATGGGAATGCAAAATTTTTACAACTAGGAAAAAAAACCTAAAAATGGTGAGAAAGCTATACACAGGCACATTGAGGAGCTCACACAAAAGATTGCCTGCGACAGAAAAGAACACGCTGAATCCATAGTAGGGACACCTCCCAGATGCAGAGCTAGTATTAATGGAGCACAAAAACTAATAAGTGAAAATTTAAAAAGCATTTTGTCTCAACAGAAGCCTTTTGGCAGTTGCACCTTTGGGGGTGTCTGTGGTCCAGAGCCGTAGTCATGAGCTGCATTCCTGCCTCCCCTTAACCACTGAGAAGACAGGGAAAGCCCACTGCCCATTTCAGCAGTCAGTGGTACTGCAGTTCTCAAATACAGCTTCAGAACAACTCTATGTCATCTGTTTCCATTAGTCCTGTCTCATACAGCCTTTAAAAAATTATCCATACATATTACTGAAGTACAGGCATTGTAGTGCACCACCATCTCAGAGTACTTTCACGCTGCAGCACACAATGCAGCTGTGGTGCAGGAGCACATACCCTGATGCTCAGTGTGAAGCACATGGAGAGACAACAATGTCGTTATTTGAGCTAGGACCGATGCCAGCTCCACAGCAGCCCTGGAGACCTGCCCAGCTTATCTTTAATCCAGCTGTTTTGAGTAAAGTTCCTTCAGTAGCATCAGCAGCTCAAGCCCACTGGGTTCTCTGGTTAGTCTTCCATCCCTGAGGTTTTTCAAGGCCCAACTGGACACAGCCCTGAGCAACTGGATCCAAACTCAGAGCTGACTCTGCTCTGAGCAGGAGGCTGGACTAGACATCTTCTGAGGGTCCCTTCCAGCCTGAGTGATTTTATTCGTGTACCTA
>JAAGAY010132762.1:0-11585 GCA_011801015.1 Ardeotis arabs | reverse complement strand
GGCCCGGGGGGGGGGGGGGGGCGATCCACTTGGGACCCTGTGAGCACGGGGGGAGAGGACGGTCCTGGGGGCACCAGCCCTGCCCCGGCTCCCTGGGGCGCGGGGCTCAGCCGGCTCTTCCCCCGCAGTCCCTGATGGATGCGCAGAACCTGCGAATCGAGGAGCTCCTGCAGAAGATCAAGCAGCAGCAGTACAAGCTGGACAAGCAGAATCTGCAGATTAAAAGCTTGCAGAGCAAGGTGAGCTCCTGTCCTGCTCTGCGGCTGGGGGACCGCAGCCTGGGGACCCTGGCTTGAGCCCCCCCCCAGCTGGCACAGTGCTGGGAGAACCGACTGTGCCACTGCTCCCTGGCCTTGGGGACCCCGCCGAGTCCGTGGCGTGGGCCCTTGTGCCGCGGTGTTGGTGCGAGGGTAGGCGAAGACTCGCGCTGAGAGCTTGGCCAATATTTGCAGAGAGCAACAGGAGGAGTTGGTGTGTGGGAACGGAGCCTCTCTGGGCCCCTCCTGTGGGTCTGTCTGCAGAATAAACTCATTAGCATAGGTGTAAAAAAACCACAATCATTTCTGGCTTTGCCAGCCTTGGGGATCTCCCATTCCTTGCTGTTCTGGGCAAGTTCAGCCCCAGCTCTGGTCAGGGGGAGCGGCTGGCGCCTGGGCCCATCAGCTCCCCTGAGTCCCAGTGTTGAAAACAAGCAGAGAGAAACCTTCTGACTTGTGCCTTTTTTTAGGTCAATCTGCTGATCCCCCTGAAGGACAACAAAACGCAGTCTCCGAAGTGGAAGATCAACACGAAGAGCCCCAGCCTCACCAGCCAGAGCCAGAACGCGAGCGGGGAGCCCGTGCCGACACAGAGTGAGTCCCTGCCCGCGCTGCCGGAGCAAACCGCAGCGGGTGCGACCGCTTGCAGACAAAAGGCTCAGTTGTCCTGAGTCAGGCTGTGAGATTTGCTCACAAAACCAGAGCTTGGGAGTTTGGCCAGACTGGGGGGATCTGGAGCACGGGCAGGGCCTGGATCAGTATTAGTCCAGCAGGAATTTAAGGATTTAAGAGGAATTTTTCTGCCTGATATTAGGAGTGCAGCAGACAAACACTGCTAGCAGGTATTTGCCAAAGAGGATTGGCAGGTTGGGGGGTGGAGGCAGGAAGGAGGATCCCTGCTCCTCGTTAACTCCTCTTCACCTGCTCTCGCTCTGTGGGCAGGGTCTGCTTCCAAGTCAGCCCGGATCCGGGGTTAGGGAGCTGTGGACCATGGAGGAGAGCTGGGTCCTTGTGCGTCTGCCTCCCTTGGCTCAGATTTAGGGCTGATAGTGAAAAACAAGTGCCTGAGCTCACACTGTCCTTGGCAGAGGGTGCTGAGCTGCAGCAAATGCCCGGGCGGTGAAGGCACCGGCCGCTCACAGCCCTGGTGCCAGAGCAGGCGAGCGGATGCTGCATCCGGAGCTCCCGGCTCTGCCCGCGGCATCCCCTCCGCCAGCAGCAGCGAGGGGCGGCGGAGCGGGTGTCCCAGCTGTGCTGCGCCCTGCAGCCTCCCTTCCTCCCGGGCGGGAACCGGCATCCCCGCAGGGTTCGCTGGCCGGGAGCAGCTGCTCTGGTGTTGTGTCAGCGAAATCGCCGTGCCGGCTCCGTCCGTGCAGCTGGCTGGGGACGGCCAGCGTGAGCCGAACGGAGACCGGGCAGGGCGAGGATGCACGGGGAAACCCTGCCCGGGGCTCGGTGCAGGGGTGGCTGTGGGAAAACACGGTAATTTGTACGTGGAGCCTGGAGCTGTCACCCATGTGCCAGAAAGCTGGGTGGGCAGAACAGAGCCACAGAATCGCTGGGGACAAGGCACGGGGCTCAGCCCGACGGGGCTGGCCAGCCCACAGCGGGGCAACGCGAGGTCCCCCGCAGTCAGAGCAGCGCTCATGAGCCAGAAAACTGGCTCAAAACCTCTTCCCCCCGATTTTCTTTTTTTTTTTTTTTC
Organism: Ardeotis arabs; assembly: GCA_011801015.1. NCBI lineage: Eukaryota > Metazoa > Chordata > Aves > Otidiformes > Otididae > Ardeotis > Ardeotis arabs. Next base: position 9,623 of record JAAGAY010132762.1, on the reverse strand, counting down.
CCAGCTCTGCTTTGTGACTTGCCCTGAACAGCAAATCACAACCATTTGGGCTGGAAGGGACCTTTAAAGGCCACCTGGCCAGCCCCCCTGCTCCGCACCCAGGTTATGCTGAAAGCGGGGTGCGGGGAGGCCGGTTTGGGTCTCTGCTATGTACTGGTGGCAGATGTAGCCTGTGCCGCTGGCACAGCGGGAGGCAGTGAGGGCCCACAGCCCCCGGGGATGCTGCGAAGCCGAGGGGGTGAGAGCTCAGCGCCTTCTCGTGCCCGACACAGCGACCCTGAGCATCCCCAGTGCCAGGGCATCCCAGCTCCCTCCTGCTCAGCCGAGCTGGGAGCTCCCCCTTCTCTTGCCTAATCCCCAATGTTGATATCGCTGATGGAAAACAAATTGGCTTCCTCTCATTAGCAAGTCAAGTGAGTTTTTCTGGCAAATCTTGAAGCACATGATATTTGGCGAGGCAGCCCTGTGCCCTCTGCCTGGGGAGGCTTGCGGCCGCTTTCAGAGCAGGCGAGCGCCTGCTGGAAGGCTTGTGCCAGCAGCTCCCTGCCTTTTGTCGGGCAGAGCCGGGGACGGTGATGAACCCCGCCGGCAGCCCTTTCAGAAAGACCCTTTTATTTTCATCCAGCGAGCACAAGGGGCTGGTTTTTTTTTTTCTTTTTTTTTCAAGCCAGAGATGGCACAGGGCCAAGCATGTGAAAGTTGAAGGCTGGAAGCAGCCTGGAGAGTGAAAGGTTTAATCGCTTGCAGAAAGAGGATCACATCGCGTCTTTCGGCTGAGCCCGCGCGCTCTGGCAGCCGGCCGAGTAGGGGAAAGGTAGAGCCCTGTGCGCCCTCCCCACGGCGCTGGGGCTCCGAAATAGCTGGGCTGGGCAGGGTGAGGGGGAGGCGATGCGAAGGGCTCCGGTGTGCCCTGCCATCCGCCGGGAAGGGTGTTGATCCCGGGTTGGTGACCTCCCGCCGTGCCTGGAGATCCCGTGGGGTAAAGGCGGTGCCGTGCGCGGGGCAGCTCCAGCCGGCCTGGCTGATCCCTCTTGTTTGGCTGCGTACAGGGAGGGGAAAACACCCGGAGGTCTTGTTCCGCTGGTGCCATGCGGATGTGCAACACGAACTGGAACTAACGAGCATGTTCCTCAAACAAAAAGATTGGGCTGGGGCAGCAGCTGCTTCTCATTCAGCTGCCTCAGAGTCCCCGCTGCACCGGGAAAAAAGAGATCGGAGTGCTGTGAGCGTGGCCAGGGCCTGGGGGAAAAAAGCAAACAACAAAAACCAAAAACCAGCCAGGGATGAGGTTGACTTTGCACGCAGGGGCCACCGAGCATCCGCCTGGGCACTGTCCCGATGCGGTGGGAGAGGAGGTGAGGAGCCCGGCGAACCCAGCGACCCCCAGCACCCCTGTGCTGATGCGCTTGCGAGCCGGGGTCGGGCTGGGGGTGCTCCCGTCCCCCGAGTCTGGCTTCCCTGGCTGCGTTTGCCTTGAAGGTGGGGACGCACGTGGCCTCCCCGCGGCGCCAGCTTTGCGTGGTCCTGGTTCCCTGTGCGAAATGCTCCCTCCGTCCATGTGCGGCTTGGGACCATGCGCTTGTCCCTTGGGTGTGCCGGGGGGCTCGGTGGCCCTGGTCCCGGGGGTCCAGGTCCCCCCGTGCCACCCTTTGCTCCGGTTGTGGCTCCGCTCTTCACCCCGATGCAGTGTTCCAGCCCTGACCCTGGGGGCAGCTGCTGTGAGAGGACCCCCAAAGGGGGTGGCGGAGGGCGGCCAGCACCCCGGCATGGCCCAGGGCTTCCCTTCAGGTTTCTGCACCCGCCCGTCTTGGGGCTGTGCCGGCAGCAGCTGCGAGCCACCAAAACCCATCCCGCCCTGGCGCGGGGAGAACAGGCCCCCTTTGTCTGGGGGTGATGGGGGCACCTGTCCCAGCTGACAAAGAGCCCCTTGACTGCGCCGACACCCCGGGGCCGACGTCCCTGCGCGTCCTCCTTGGGTTTTGTAACAGGTTCCCCCCGGCGCTGCGGGTGGCGATGGACTTTTATCGGCGCTGTTGAAACGGTGCTGTGCTGGCAGCTCTGGGCAAAGTCCTCGCCAGGGCAGGAGGAGCAGTGGGAGCGCGGCCGGTGCAGGGCTGCGGGAGCAGCCAGGGACTGGGGGGGTCTCACCCTGGGTGATCCACTCGTGCGATGAGCTGGGGCTCTCTGCAGCCCACCCACCCCAAGCCTTGGGCAGAAGGGTCACCCCAGCCTGGCCCCGTGCCCACTGGGATGTCTGGCTGGGGCACCGCTGTCGCCGGGAGCGAGAGGTCACACGCGGGATGCTCGGGTGCCTTCCTGACGTCAGGACTTGGGGTTTCTTCCCGCCCCGAGGCCCTTTGGGGCTGCTTCAGCCTCGGGGCGAGATGGGGATGCTCGGCCCCGGCCTCCTCGGGGCTCTCCTCACCGCACAGCCGTGCTCCCCAGCCTGGCCCGACGCCTGCCTTCTGCCTTGGATGGTAGCCCGTGGAGCGGCGTTCGGATAAATGGGAAGATCCGGGGTCACAGTGTTTAAAGACCCTGGAGTCAGGGGCTGGCGGTTCCAGCGCGTGTCCGGAGCCGCAGCCAGCGCCGCGCGCAGCTGGCCGGGCGCACGGCCAGCGCTGCAAGTGCCGGGGCTGCGGCGGGAGCAACCCGCTGAGGAAGTGGCCGCAGGGCCGTGCTCCCAACCGCGGTTTCCTTTCCCCCGCAGAGCTCCCGGAGGATTGCCACCAGCTCTTCCTGGCCGGGCAGCAAAGCAGCGGTGTTTTCCAGGTGCAGCCGGCGGGGTCTCAGCCCTTCAAAGTCTACTGTGACATGGCCGCAGGTAAGGCGGTGGAGATGTCCCGCAGCACTCTGCACGCTGGCCCTGCACACGGAAACCCCCGATGACGGTGCTTTCCCTCCCCGCAGACGGTGGCTGGACGGTGATCCAGAGGCGTGTGGATGGCTCTGTGGACTTTGACCGGCTTTGGGATGCCTACAGGAATGGCTTCGGAGACCTTCGTGGTAGGTGGATGGTGGTCTCTACCTTCTTGTTGTGGGATGTGTGGTATCTCAGGACAAGTTATTCCGCCTTGCTGGCCCCTGGAGGTCTCCGTGTGCCCGGTGACAGCGTTGTGCTGAGGAGGGGGAGGGCGCTGCTCACAGAGCAGGAGTCCTTGGTCTTCCTGAGTTGTCCTGCACATGCCAGACAGCGATTAAAACGCTGCGGTGGCCTGGGCTGTCCCTCTGGAGCCCGTTCACATGGTGTGTTTGTGTCCCTGCAGCACATGCAATGTGTCTTGTTCCAGGTGACTTCTGGCTGGGCCTGGAGAAGATACACCACCTGGTCCAAGAGGGAAGACACAACCTCCTGATTGAGCTGGAAGACTGGGAGGGGAATTCCCAGGTGGTTCAGTTTGTCTTCAGCCTTGGTGGGGAGAGCACAGCCTACACGCTCAACCTGCTGGGACCTCTGTCTGGAGAGCTGGAAAACGCCATCGGGGACTTCAGGCAGCTGCCCTTCTCCACTCGGGATCGCGACCACGACCTCAAAGCTGACACAAACTGTGCCAAACACCTCTCAGGTCAGTACGAGCTCTTCTGGTGGCGGCTGTGAGTGGGACAGTGACCCTGTGGGACACCAGCCCTTTGGTGTTGAGCCTGGTTTGTCCCCCGCTTCCCTGGGAAAGCTGCGTCCTTGGGAGGAGCCACGCAGGGAATGGGGAGGGAAGCTGGAACCAGGAGGGGTTTATGATTCGGGTCCTGGCCCAAGCAGCTTTGTGGGCTGCCACCTTGCTTGGAAACCTTTCAAGTTTACTGAAGGAGTGGCCAGGCACTGGGACAGGCTGCCCAGGGCAGTGGTGGGGTCCCCATCCCTGGAGGGGTTCAAAGAACGCACAGACACGGCACTCCAGGACATGGTTTGGTGGACACGGTGGTGTTGGGTTGACGGTTGGACTTGATGATCTTAGAGGTCTTCTCCAACCTTAATGATGCTGTAAGTGAAGCAGAGGCCCATCCCCAGGCCTGGATGGGGCTGCTGAAGGGGTTTGAGGGGCTTTGCGCGCAAGAAAGAGCAGCAGGTATTTGCAGATGCATCCCGAAGTCGTAGAGGTTTCCCAGCACATGGAACTCCTTGAGTGTGTACAAGGTGGTCTTGTAAGGTCCTGGAGCCCTGGAAAAGTGGGGAAAATGGGGGCAGCAGCTGCCTTGAACCTGGGTTTGTTTTCTGTCTGGAAGTGCTGTGGGTTACACCTGCCTCTGCCTTGCCTTGGTAGGTGGCTGGTGGTTCAGCACCTGTGGCCATGCCAACCTCAACGGGAAGTACTTCCGCTCCATCCCCCGCCAGAGGCACGAGCGCAAGCAGGGCATCTTCTGGAAGACATGGAAAGGCAGGTACTACCCGCTGAAGTCAACCACCATGAAAATCCAACCCGCAGCGCTGGAAGCAGAGCCCTAAAGCTGCCACTTCAGATCTGACCTTCTCAGCGGAGCACACCTGAGCTCCATCACTTGGTGTTTACAGCAAACAAACCTGCTCTCCCCGGGAAGCCCCCCGAGGAGCGTTTCTCTTGGTTAGCAGCCCTTCGGTGGCGTGACGCAGCTCCATGTTGCTGAAACCCCTGGATGGGAGCTCCCAAACCAGAAGAGGAGCCACCGGCAGGGAGATCCACCTCCAGAGCATGCCCAAGGGTCTTCCAACCTGCCACGTGCTGCTGCAGCAAGTTCAAGTTGTCTGGTGCTTTCTGTCCTGTCTGAACTTCTGTGCTGGCTTTGATGAGCTGGGGCTGGGGGGCAGGGGACCATGTGAAGTGTTTCCCTGCCCTGGGCCCGAGCGTTGGGTACGGAGCCTCGCTGTGTCCTGTCTCTCGCTGTTGTTCCTCAACCATGTCCCCCGTACCCTCCTCCCAGGGCCCCCAGAGCCTCCTTTCCCCCAGGGCTGGTGCCGTGGGGCCGTGAGCTGCAGGCAGTTCCCTCTGCGCAGCCCCTGTGCTGGTGACTTCAGCCCACGGAGAACTTGGGTTTTGGTGGGAAGGCTGAAGGACACCCTGTGCAGAAGGGGGCCTGGGGCTCACCCGGCTTCCCTGGCCCCCATGGCTTCAAAGCCCTGTATTTCTGGCTGTGCTGGAATTTGCTGGGAGCTGGGGAAACAGCTTCCAGCTCTGGGAGACGATGGGTGGGATCCTGTGGTGTTGCCCAGGGGCCAGATCCAGGAGGGATGGGTCTCCGGCTCTCCCTGGAGCCTGCCAGCATCGCTGGGTGGCTGGGACAAGTGATGGGGGGGCAGCACAGGTACAGAGCGGTGGCTGTCCTGGGGCAGGACCGGCCCTGCCGCCCGCTGTAAATCCCCCTGGAGCGCTGCCTTCTCCCAAAAGACTCTGTGCTTTGCAGAGCGCACGGGCACCATCCTGCGTGCACGTCCCCAAACTTGGGCCGGGGGAGAGCGGGGTTTGGCGAGAGCCGTGCTCCTCGGCGGGTGCGTGCCCTGACGTATGACATCACCCCTGCCCATGGGGTAGGCGTCTGGGGAGAGGGGGGCAGAACAGGTCCCCCCAAACTGTTACGGGCCAAGCTGCCGCTGTGGGGCTTCCCAAGCGTCCCGCCCAGTCGCAGTCATATTGACTGCTGCGCGAGGCTGCTCGCTGCTGCGTACTGTACATAGCTGTTCGTAGGACGCCGGACCCTGTCCGTGGCTCTCCCGTTCTAATTTCTTTCCGTATTTAAATGCAGTGTTAATAACAATGTGGTGTAATTTATAAATGTTGATGCAGGAAAGGAAACCATCTGTAGTTTGTGTATTTTAAACTTTTTTTTTGGTACTAAAATATCTTTTCTGAAGATGTCTTTTAATAAAAACAAGCCTGTAACTATCCTGCCTGGATTATTTGCCCCATGGCTTACCAGTAAAGATGTGTGGGAGCTGTGTGGGGATGCTGGGTTGGGAAACTTCACTTGTTGAGGATTTGACCTGAGCACTGTGCTTCCTTCTGGGCTCAATTTTCAGCTGTAGCCCATGGACCTCTCTGAGGTAAATCCCTGCTCCTCAGGGGTAGTTTTTAGTCTCTTTGAAGTTTCTGGACTTCTTTCTTCTCTGTCTGGGAATGAGGTCCTGGGCAGCAGCTTACAGGAGATAACGAGCTGGCTTTTTCTCACTGCTGGTGGCTTTGCACCAGAGCCACGCTCCTTGGAGCTGTCTGGAAACCCTGTGCCGACTCCCTGAGCAAGAGCAGAGGCTGAGGTCTGGATTATCTGGGTGAGCTAAAGTCCCAGCCGAGCAGGGTGAGCCCCAATAAGGACCATACATGCATGGTCATCTCCAAAAGCATTTATTGCAATATCTGGGGAATTATTACATATGCAGGGATGAAATAAGCTGGGAATGGAGCGGGAGCCTTGGAGATGATGGGAGTAAACTCCAGCTGTGCTCCCCATCCCGATGTGGTCTGGAGCTGGAGAAAACAGCCAGTGCTTCTTCAGCTGGTCAAGGAAGGGGGACAAACACTGCTCATTGCAGAGGAAGAGACAGGAGTAACCATGGCAGTCCCTCGGAGCAGCTGTACAAACACCTGATGTCCCCAGCGGTGGCCCCGGCTCTTGTGCCTGTCCTTTCTTGGAGGAAAAGCTGGGGTTAACGATAGCCCCCAGCATACTGCACGAACAGCCTGTTATATCGGCGCTGTGCTATCTGTCTGCTCGCTCTTGCGTTCAGAAATACATCTTTAATGCTCCATTCGCTTAATTCAACGCTCGCTTGGTCCCTGGGTGCAGCACAGATCCTGGTGGGCTGTGTCATAGGCTGGATGCTGAAGCGATTAGACCAGGGTGGGTTTTGTGCATCGGACAGAAACCGGTGACTGGGGCTGGGACACCTGTGCCCCCGCAGCCGCTCCGGGCACGATGGGGCCACCCAGGACCTCCAGCCCTCCCAGCAAAACCTCATGGAGCAGCGGGAGAGGAGGGCTGGGCCAAAGGCACTGGTGGGGTCTGAGCTCGGCACGTGCCGGGTGGCTGAAGGCTGTGGGGTCTGGACGTGGTGGCACAGGGCTTTTCAGGGCCAGAAACACTGCGGGAGAGCCGGGGGCTGCACTCTGGCGGGGCAACACGGGGCTGGTGCGTGCCTTCATGCGGAGCTTGGACTCATCAACCCGCAGCTGCTCTGGACCCGGGGGTTCTCTCAGAGCATCCTTAGATCAAGAGGACGTTGCACGCCAGGTACCGACATCCCAACCCAGCTGCGTTCGGTGGCCCCAGCAAGTGAGGAGAGCCCCAACCCGCTGCGCAGAGCCCCCTCCAAATCCAACCTGCACCTGAACGGCAGAAACGACCACCGGGAGATCCGACAGTGGGTCCTCAAGCCCTTTTTGGTACAACAGCAGAATCCCAATTGCTGTTTGCACAGTTTGGCACAAGGGAAGGTGTTTGTGCACACACAGCACCGCACTGGTGGGTGATGGGCTGAGGCCCTGCGCTGGTGGCTCCGAGACGCAGGAAGGGGAAAGCCGGAGGTGTCGCTCCATCAGCTGTCACAGAGCACCACAACGAAACAAAAAAGGCAAATTGGCAAACCCCAGCCTGTGTCTGAAACCTGGTGCAACACCAAGAGACGGCAAATTAATAACGAGAGACGAGTTCTCCACGCACAGATGCACCCCCAGCCCAGCCCCCAAGCCCCAGACTCACCAGCGCGAGTCATGCTTTTGAAGCCACCCTTCCCTCTGAATGCTTCGGGGTACCAGGCGGACACTGGGGCATCAGGGCTCTCCCAGTAACGCCAGCAACCAGTGACACGCAGCTGCTTTTGGTGCCATGGCACCGATTCTCCACTGCAGAACACACCATGAGCCTGAGGGACTCCTGAGGCGAAGGACGCAGGGACGCAGGGCTCATGTTTTGCTCGGCGTCCCCCCGGCACAGCATCCCTCCTCTAACACCAAGTCATCCTTGCTCCCTGCAGCCCGTGTTAAAACTCTACCCCAGGGGATTTTGGAGCTGGATGGCGCTCACGGGGGCACCTCTGTTGTATATTGCTCTATAAAAATTATGGCAACAATTCCCAGGCATTGGAAGAATAAAAGGAGAAAGTGATTTCCATCTGAGCTGATAAAAAACCAGCTTGGGTTCCCCCCCGTCCCAGCACACCCAATATTCTGTTCAGAATTAGTTAAACTACTTGTGATAATGAAAATGAGATGTTTTACTTCTGCTGCGCCCGTTTTAGCCAGAACAAAGAGAGGGAAGCGAAGGCCTCGTTTGCCAGACCAGGAGGAGCCACCCTCCTCTGCCTCCTTTCACCCAGCCCCTCACTGGCATGACCAGGAGCGGGAGACTCAGCCCGGGATAATTCCCCTTCTCAGGAGATTCTGACACACTCCAGCTTTGCTCCTCCTGACGCCGTTGGACTATTCATCAGTCGGATGCTCGACATCGCTGGCGTGCTCCAGTCCCTGCTCGGCGGGGCCGCGTGTGGTGGTCCCGCGGGGCCATGAACAGCGTCAACGGGAGAAAGCGATGACGCCTTCCCGCAGATCCCGGCTGTCAGAACTCCCTTCCGCGTGGGAGGGTTTAAAAGCCTGGTGCCCCCTGCTGAACAGAAAACTGCAAAGAAAAGGTGAAAAGAAAGCTTTCCTCTCCGCTTCTTCACAAATCGCTGTCTGTCAGAGGCGCGACCGGCCCAGCTTGCTGCTTGGTCGGGGTTGGCATCTTCCCTGGGCCCCCGGTTCTGTGAGTTTTTGGCGTTCCCTCCCAGCTGCCCCCATCGCCTGACATGCAGTGGGGACACCCAGACAGCGTTCCCCAGCGCGGCGATGGGACTGCGGTGTGTTTGCAGCAGGCTCTGTTTCTCACTCCGCTTTCGGAGCCCGGTTCATACAAAGGACGATTTCCAGCGAGCGGGAGCCGGGTTAATCCGGGCGCTGCCTCTTCGCACGCTCCCACACATTTATCAGCACTTGTATTTGGGGAACCGGACCCCTTCAGAACCCCAATCCTGCCCGCCCGGGGTGTTCAGGTGTCTGGGGAAGTCGAGGGCAGCTCAGCGCTGCACAGCCCGGAAGGTGTGACCCACCATCGCCCCGCTCACGCGTTGATCACCTCCCACGGCCGGCAGAAATAAGTCCAAAGCCATCTTTTTCCTCCCCGCTGCCTCAGCCTGTGGGCCTGGAGACCCACTAATCCTTCAGCCAGCTACAGACTCCTCGGGGAAAGTAGGGCAGATGAGCCGTGGCGAGCCCAGGAAAGCGAGAAATCCGTTTAATGAGCAGAGCGAATTTCCCTGCGCATCACAGCGGGAGAAGGGCGGGAGCCGCCATCTTCCCCACCAGCGTTTGTCGCGACCCCAAACCAAAGGTGTTAGAGCAGCGGCCGCGAGGCCGGCGCTGCGCAGGATGGGTACGCCAAGGGATGTCACCAGAGCAGCGGGGACACTCGCGGGCATTGGGGGGCTCCCAGGGTGGGCCTGCACCCCGCTCACAGGGCGAAGGGCCCAGCCCCGCGTCGGGAGGGCGCAGAGCGGCCGCCGTGCTCCCCTTCGCTGCCGTCAGCGGCTCAGGAAATTGCCTCATGCCACGGCAGGAGAGAGAAAGGGGAAATGTTTTCCTAGAACAAGTTGTGTCACCGTGCGGGGCTTTTTTTTTTTTTTTTTT